>JALLOT010000535.1:0-19425 GCA_036939595.1 Thalassiosira livingstoniorum
TTTTTCATGAAACAGAAAAAGCATAGAAAGATTAGAACTGAGACAGAATGTGGCAAGTAACCATTTGGGTTGTAGATTGCAGCTGCTGCATTTGAATAGTGAGTTGATTGGATTTGGATGTTGGAGCATGTTGGAGCACATGAACATGATGCAAAAAATGATGTGCTCAGAGAGCAGAATGTTCTGGAAGATAGCGCAAAACTGCTAAAATAAAATTTTTTGGCAATTTTGTCATTTTAAGCAATAGTCATTTTTTTAATTTCACATAATTCAAAAATAAATACTTTGAGAAGTTGCCAAAGCTTGCTTAAGGATGTTTGAAAACTTTTGAAGATGTTTTTGTGAGAAGATCTTCAAATATCTTCAAAACATCTTCAATCATCTTCAAAAACATCTTCATCTTCAAAAGCATCTTCATCTTCATCTTCATCACCTAAAATTTAGAGATCTTTTTCTAAGTGATACATGTACGTAATTTGTTACTACTCCTACGTCTATTTACACCAACTACTATGACCAAGGGTCAATGAATCCCAATCACTGAAAAAAATCCAATGCATGATTGAGACCCATCATGCAACCACTAAGAAACCCCATGCAAAACTCAGTTTCAATTACATCAACATAATTTTCATTTCTTCTGCAGCCCACAACCAACAACAAGAAATAAAACTGCCGCCACAATCATAATATTCTGCAATGATCTACTTTGAAATCTTTGTCAACCAAATATCAACCCACTGACATCTACTATGAAGACTTACACTCATTATCAAATTATAACAATCAATACAACAAACAAGGTGGGCTTTGTTAATTGATTGGTTTTGACAGCAACATAATTTTGTTCCAACCAACGAATCATCGCCCACCCTCTGCAAAAACACAATGCAATCACTCCATTAATTTTGGAAATGTTGCTTGCACTATGAGCCCTAACCCTAATGAAAAGAGGAGCCAAACCCCACAACCAACAAATGATGCAATCGCTACAAAATTTGTGATCAAGCACAAGATTGGCAACACAAAATAATCATCTCTGTGAATGCATCCAAAAAATGAGTCAGAATAACACCACATCACAAAACAACAAGTTGCAATTGTCTTCATAAATACAAGGCCTACAAAACTTCTACTGTTTCTTAATGCTTTTCATCCAGCACAGCCAACCCAAACTTTTGCTTCAAAGTGAGCAATGGAAAGATTTGTGTTTGCTAATGGCAGGTCTGCTATAGCTTGTTCTCCCCTAAAAATAATTACTATGACACCCATTCCACAATGCCAACATATTCTCCATCAAATACCATAAACCAACAACACCAGTCAGCAAGAATGAAGTTGTTTAGTTGAGAGTGATGATGCTTGACTGCAGTTTGTAGTTGGACTGCAGCATATGGTCTTTCCTGTGGCAACTCTTGGAAACAATTCATCATACACATGGAGAATGATCCCAGAAAAATTGGCTGAAAATGTCTTCAAAAATCAACAAGGTCAGGCAAAGAAGGACTGTCATTCCAATGGAAAACAAAAGAAATTGAAAAAAGCACCATAATTTCATTGCTTTTGCTGACAATCTCTTTCCCTGATGCCAATGGCCCAACCCTACTGCTGGTGCAAAGTTCCTGAAACCTTGAGCTCTGTCTTACAGCCAAGACATCATTCTGTCTGCTTTGACTCTGAGTTTCTAAAGTAATTTGTAGCTTCAAACTAATAATGATAATGGACTTTGTATACAAAATACATTGAATCATCATTAATGCACAACCTACAACTGAAAGAGCATACAGAATATGTACATATAGACTTCAATGATGGAGTTGTTTTTCATTATTAGTCTCCACTACAATACTTAGCCAGCACACAAATGCAAATGAATGCAAATCCATGTTTGAAGACTGGAGCCCACTTTCTCATTAGCAATCTCATCCTGTCATGTCATGCTGCCTCAACGTCAGTGATGAATTCAATAGTTGAGTTATGATTAATGTCATTCTAAAACAACAGCTTTTATAACCATAGAAGAAGTAACAATTGATCTAGTTGGCAGAGCATTTTATCGTGGGTGAAGAGGTTGCTGGTTGCAAACCAAACAATTTTTGCACTCTTTGTTGCGTCGATGGTTAAGTGACCATTATTTTTGCTAACATTTTGCAAGTAATTACTAGTAGATGAGCCCTTTGACAAAACACTCTGTTTTGCAAGGTACTGTATAGCTAAGGGGCAATTAATCCTTTGGCAAAACAAATCAAAACTAAGGTTCTTCATGTTATGATTGACCTTCCTTCTGATTTGTTTTGCCAAAGGTTTGAATGATCACCTACAGTGATGAAGGTTTTCACAGGGCTAGTATTGGTGTAATTGATAAAATAATAATTTTTTATTTCATTGTGTGAAAATGTGGAATAGTTTTAATCAGCCTCAGTTACAAGAAGCAAATTTTTTTCATTTTGTGATTGGTGACAGGTAAGGCAAAACTGAGAAAAATGAATCTTCTCTTGACACTTGGGAATAGTAAGATCCCTACTTACAATATTAACTATGATGAAGGATGATTTTAACAAGCAATATTTGAGGTGTCATCTTCATCTTTATCTTCATATTCATATTCATCCTCATTTTCGTCCTCAAAATCCTATGGTAAGTATGGTAAGTTGGGTAAGTACAGTAACCATGTAATTTATAATAAGTAAAGTAAGTACAGTAAGTTTGGTACATACCATAATTACCTTACTTACTGCACTCATTTTATACTTAGGAGTATTATATCTATTGATATTATTCTTGTTGTATTTGATGTACTTAACAAACTTACTGTAATTACCATACTTACTGTATTTCCAGTACTTACCATACTTACTGTATGATTTTGAAGATGAAGATGAAGATGAAAATTTTTTTGAAGATGAAGATCATTTTGAAGATGTCTTTGAAGATGTTTGAAGATATTCATGTGAAAACATCTTCTAAAATTTCAAACATCTTCAGGCAAATTTTGGTGATGTCACAAAGTATTTATTTTTTTGATTAAGTGAAAATAAAAAAAATTGGCTATTGCCTAAAATGACAAAAATGCAAAAAAATGATTTTTTACTAATTTTTTGCTATCTTCCTGGCCAGCAGCTACTTATGATTGTATGTGGCTGCCAGCTGCCTCTAGTACTAGGGTTATAGCATTAGTGGCAGACCCCTTTAATTGATTTCTAGTGGCAGACCATGATATACCACTTCCGGAAATGATGTTCCGGTCAATATAATTATACAAGCCTTTGCACATATGTTGTCTAGTGTGTAAAGAACATATGTGCAAAGTTGTAGGGGTCTCAGTGGCCTGGAAGTTGCCCCCCCCTGAAGGTTCCGCCATGGCTTGGACGGTGACGGCGCCGTCATCCATTGTGAATTTTTTTCAGGGTGGTCTCGACTGTGAGACAATGGCAAGAGAAGATGCCAGACGCCCGAACCAACACCCCACAACCGTTCCCTATCATGTTGGGAGTGTTTGTGTGTGGTGGTTTTGGCTAGTGGCGCCCACAGGTGAGTCTGATGATTGTTGTGTCGGCGGCCATGGTCGTAAATTTTTTTAGTGTCATTCATCATGGCAAATAAATACTTACGACCATGTCTGTCGACACCGCTCGAGACAACGGCAATGGCTAGATGGGCAGGACTTCTTCGCATAAGCTGTTAAAGAGTTAATTTGCAAAATGATCCTTTCAGTTCAATTGCTCCCCCTCCAACCGGCGAAATGAAGCACTGCCTTGGCAACGGTGCCTAGCAACGTATTAGGGGGGGCGAGCAATCGCACCAAGATAGCTGTTTCCCATTGCCAAAGCAAAGCCATGGGAGCAGCAACAAAAAACAACACAACAACCAACCAATAACGAGCAGATAACGGTCTTAAATGCCGCCGTCTATTAATACGCTTCATGCCGGCACCAGCAGCGTCTGCGAGCGTCGTCACTTGATCATCTTCACGCCTCGCAATGCCGTTGGTCGTGAAGTTGACGAGGCTCAAACCAGCATCCCCACATATAGAATTACGCTGCCAAATTATATAAATAGGATCTTTTTAACTAGCTATTGAACTGTTTATTATTATTATGTTAGATGCTATTTTGGTATCTGTTTTTGGGAGATCACTGCCGGTGGATCCGCCATTGTCATGTTTAGTTGGCTTTGAAAAACTGATTTCAGTCCTCTCGAAAAATTGACAGCTTGATGCGTGATGATTTACCGTACCTCGTAGTATGTTTTCTACAGAGTCTGCCACTAAAGTAGTAAAATTTAAATTCATATAAGGGGCTAGGCCTAATAATTTTACATGAGGATTGTTAGTGATTTGGTGTTTTGCTGCCACTAATCATAACCCTAGTAGTAGATTTTTTGTGCCAAAAGTTTCTCTGTCAAACTGATTTACTTATTGTAAATAGAACTTTTTAATTAAAAATTGGCTAGTAAACGCAAGAAATAATCAGGAATAAATAACATCCCGTGTTGTATCTCATATTATGACGAAAGGTATGAGGTGGTATGTTTTCACATACTTATGAAAATGTACGCACCTTTTTAAAATTTAGGTAGTTGCATCTGTTTTTACTCCACCACAAAAATATTAGTACTTACAACATAACAACAATAGTAATGTTTCTCCATGAAATAATAATAAAGCTATCTTATTCTTGCACCCTAAAAAACCCTAACTAAAAAATATCTCTTCTTTTAATCTTTATTGTTGTATGGGTGGTAATTGTTGAAATGAACTTAAATCAAAACTATTGAAAATAACAAAGTCAACAATCACATGCAGATCAAGGCATCAATTAATGTATCTGTGGATTTTTTAAGCTGCTCTAATCTGTGCCTCTGTCCTACTGCAGTTATTGTAACTTTGCAGCAATGCAGTTGAAGCATTGGTGTGTGAGGATTTTCACATGCTTGGGTAGTTTAAAATCAAAGCATGTACAATTTCTAAGATACAATATAAAATGATAGTTACCACTTTAACTAAACACCAGCATGGTCAGAAAAAGAATAATATATAGTAGTAGAGGTGAGGAAAAATCAGAATAAAGGAAGAGAGAGGCATAATTGCAGTCTAAAAGCTGCAGGGATCAGCAGAGGAGGAAGAAACAACAGATTAGTCATTATCCTTTCCAATGTGAGTGGATTATTTTCACGAGAATCAATGAACTTCAACATGGTTTTGGAGTTGCCAATAATTAAAATAATAAAAATTATAAAAATATTGTCATTTTGAATAGGTGTGACTAATTGAATTTTTGAAATTAAAAATCAAAGAAAGATGAATGTAGGTTATCTGGTGTCAAGTGAAATTACACCAGGTATTTTGTGGGAAATTGATTGGGTGTTGTCACACTCTAGGGTAAATGATCATTGGCAGGATAAGGATTATTGTTTATGGCCATTTTTTATTCAGAGGAAAGATCAATGTTATGAGAATGAGGTAACATATTTGAATTGTTAAGAGTAGATAAATTTGATTCTGATAGTCCTTCCGGAGATGCTCATGATTTGGCCTGATGCACTAACACACGCAACTCAAAATGATAACATAAAAATTCCAACAATATTGTGGTTGCCTAATTCTTACATACTAATATTTCAAGCCCTCAACTGCAACAACCACAATGACAACAACAATAGCCAATAAAATTATTGCCAACTACCAAAACCTATTGATTTGTTCTATATCAAGTCAATGTTCACCATCCACAGAGGTCATAACAGCCAAAATAGCCACTGCACTACCAAAACCTATTGCTTTGCTCTATATCAAGCTACCATTCACAAGCCACAACATTCATAACACCCCAAATAGCCACCACAATAGCCACCACAATAGTCACCACAATCATCGCCATATCATTCAAAGCCTATTGCTTCCTACCATCCTCTGACAGTGCATTTTGCAATGGGAAAGGATTTCATAAAATTTGTATTTTTGGAGTTATTGATATGATTTACCTAATAAAAGATAGTCTTGGTCTTTTATGCCAAACAAGAAACAATGTTTTTAGTTGCACAACTATTTTGTTAGATTCAACAAAATAATTTCAAGTTCAAGGCCTTGGGTGCAATTGGTGACAAATAAGGCACAATTGGAAAATCTTAAGAGGGGATGGAGATTGAATAGAAGAAGTTGGGCAGTGTGATAATATTGAATTATTGTGGCTGGGTAGTGTGTTTCTGGTTCATTATGTCAAAGGTTCCTTGTTAATTGGGATGAATTGTTTCATACCCTTGTATATTGGAACAAGGGAAATGATCCAAAAGGAAATTCTTTTCAAAATAAAAAAGTTACTACTTTTTGCAATGGCTATTTCTGTCTCAATTTTGTTGGAATCAGTAAAATCTTACAGCTTAAAGATCAGCATGTTCCATTAATTTTTTGTATTTGTCAAAGGTGGTAAAGCTTTTTATATCAATTTATTTTAGTTATTCAAGCTTGTTACTTGGTGATTTTAGTTTTTGATTTTGAAAAGTTGTTTTGTTATGATGGCCTTTGTGTTGGAAAATTAATGTTTTATTTGGAAAAAACATTTGACTTGATAGATAACAAGTTTTTTACGTTTTTTGTCACTTTTACTTTCATAATTTGCAAAATAATTGAGTATATAAGATATATCAACCATATTCTTGCTCAAATTCTACTGCATTCTACGGTCATTGATGCTAACAATATAAAATGTATCAAATTTCTGTACCAAAACAAAATTCAAAAAATTATCATTGCAAGATAACAATATTAATCTGAATTTTGTGATTTGTTTTATCCATTAGCTTCATATATTTGTAAGAATTTTTTAATCTTTCCACCAAAAGAATCAAATAAGAAAATCATAATATAATAATTTGGAAGGAACACTGCTTGTGCTAAACATGTTAATAAAGCCTATGATATGCAAAGACCAAATACAAAACTATTAGGATTTGATGCTGGTTAAGAAAGATGTAAAAGAGCAAACAAGTTTATTCTTTCTGCAATAAATAAATCTGGATCATAATTAATAGTAGAGAGTTATGTTTTAGATAATCCATTTGTTCAAGAGATGTTTTGTGTTGATTTGTGTAAATTGAGGCAGTATTCATGCATGCTAATACTAGTCAGGACAATCAAACCCAAAAAAATTTCTCCATCTATATCTTGTTTGACATTTTGTTGATGTTTTTTGTTTTATTTATTGATTGCTTTGTTCTGTGTTGGTTGAAGTTTCTGGCTGTGACATTTACACATCAAAGCTGCCTTGATGATGTCATGACTGGGTTCCTTGACGTCCATTGAAGTAACAAATGATTTAAGGGTGTATTTGTTCATATTGTTCTTTCGATGCAGTGGTACAATAAACTATATACTTTTTGAAACTATGTTCTATCAAATTTTCAAATGCACCATCTAGGACCAAAGATGATAAAGTCCATAGAACTTAGAAAGGAAGCAAACTTGATCTATTTTTGGAAGAGAGAAGCAATATTATTAAAAGAAGTGCATCAATACCATCAGTGCTGAAGTTGGAGGAGCCATGCACCTTGCTGTCAAGGAAAAAATGGTGTTTGAAGAGACCCAATACCAGATGAAGTATAGCTTTGAGGCTGGCTTGATAAAATCAATTGATTGCATATAAGACATAAAAGGAGTCAAATAAAATATACATAGAACCTGCTATTCTGTTGCTTTTGTTGTCTGCGAAAATTGAAGCAGTTGTAGCCATTATTGGATTTGTAGATATGATGAAGTGACAGTCATGTTCAGTCCAAATAATGAGACAAATGATCTTCAAATAATTTAATATTGGTGGGAAAAGAATAGTTTCAATGAGGGCTTTGTCACATGTAGATAATGGGTTGGTGGAAGTTGGTGGACTAGGCCATTGTTGATGGCTTTGGGCAGCAACATGCAATGTGACTTTTAGAGTTGCAAGTGTGAACTCAGAACCTAGATCCCAGAGGGAAATAGAATCCAGCTCACTCAAAAATCAAAAATTATGTTGGGTTTCTTCTAGATTATGCAAATTGCTTAAAAATATACCCTAGAAATAGTATCGACACATGTTGTAGATCTTATAAATTCATACCTATTGAGATAAATAAGATTAAAATAATTAAAAGATACAATAGACTCCAATTGCTTTGCTCTGGCTTCATTGTTGATTGCTCAACATATTTTTTTCCAAAAAATATGTACTTAGATATCTGTAAGAGATAGCGCATTCCTAACTATGATTTTATATTGTCAAAAAAATAATTTTGTATTGTCAAAAAAATACTCATTGCCATTTGCAGTTGAATTATTTATTGCAAGCATATTATTTACCTACAATATCCATACAGCAAAACAAAATGTATTTTTGCTTACCATGGAAATGGCAGTTCCACAAATATGAATTATCTCAAACATTATTTATTACATGATTGTCTTTTGAACACCCTTCCATGTCATCACTAGTTTCAGACTTTACCTTCAGATCACCATCAAAAATGTAAGACCTCAAGAATTGACTTATTGTCAGTTAATTTATAATTAAACTCCATTAAACCTCTCATTTTTGATCTAACCTCATAATTGCCATTATTGATTCCTCCCCCAATCCCACAACAATGATTTTTGTCTGTATCCTTTTTCAGATTTGTTATCACTGTTTGCAACATCACTAACTCAATAACACCATCACTGCTGATGACAATCAAAAATCACAGCCATGTCAACTTTGCCATTAAGAAAATTTGATCTTTCAACACCAGCACCACAGAAATAATTACATGCACAATTGCTGACATTATCATCTTCTGATGCCAACAATATTATGATTCAGATTCTCACAACAAATTTGGATTGAAATGTTTGAACCACTATGAGCAACTAAAATTTTGTGAACAACATCATTTTGGACACCCAAATCCAATATGTCATTAAAAAATGAATCCATAAACAATAAAACACTGCTGGTACCAATACCAACACAATCATTCCTCAAAACTGGCAACACTACCTATGCATCAAAAATTGGCAACATCATTCCATTGTGTCTTAAATTTTTTCAACAAATCAAACTATATTATCACTGCAAAACTGTTGTCAAATCTGATTGAGCTTCCTTCTGGACCACTTCAATGTAAGCCATTTTTGCTATGATTGTTTGATTTTTCTGTTGCTTTTGATTTAATGGTTGGCTATGCATTTACCTCATCCCCTGCAATCACCACTTGAATGGTATTGATGGCAAAGAATTTTGGCAATGACAAATCCATACATGACAAAAAACAAGGAAAACATGGCCATGATATCATTGATAAATTGGATCAACTATGCCATCAGTGACTTTGATTATGATCTTTTATTATTTTTTAACTGACACTGATCTTTCGTGTTTGTATGATTACTTCAACCAGTCTCTTTAAAGCTGCAGCATTTAGGGTAGAACACACTCATCTCCAGCTGAACCAAGCAATTTGCTTCTTTGAAAACTTCAAAATGGCTGAATACTCTCTGTTGGTACAGCCAATGCTTAATGACAAGACAGCTTCTGTTTAGATCAATGGGAGGAGGTACATGGAGGAATCAAAATAAGCTTTAGAAAATTTTATTGTTAATTGTAATAGTATTTCAATATTATTCTTAGACAACAAAAATCAATGATCTTTAGTGATTCTTGGTTCTAATGAGCTAGATTGGAGATGGCTAAGTTAAGTGTTATTGTCTTCTTTTTATAACTTTTCTGTCATAAAAATTAGTTCTTTTAATGAATATTTTGAAAGTGGTTTTCTAGCAGAAGCTGTAGTTGGTTATACTTCCTTTGTTCAGTGGTATTACCTATTTTTGTTGATTGTTGGGTACTCATATATCATTATACTTATCTCTTTATTTTTAATAGCAACTTCATTTTTAGTTCTTGTGACTGATTTACCCTACCTTTTATGTATCTACAAATAGGAATTCAAATCAATCATAAATATCAATTTCTACAATTGCAGCATGATTCAGTTTGATAGAAGAATGGTCACAATCACTGATTTGTTCCGTAGAACTATGGTAGCAGCAAAAACATTTATTTTTTGGAAGAGCCACACTTGGGATCAGTGTGTGTGTTAGAATTGTAAGTAAATACTTACACACAACTTGGAATAGCAAAAATTCATGCTCCCATAACACATTATGATTTTTGTTGGTCACAAAAACTGCTATGTAAATTCTTGTTGCAGATTATCAAATTAAGTTCTTGTGTAAGAATAATATATCTTGAGTATGATTTTATATCCAAAATATGCTCCTATGTAGTTTTTTTTTTGCAGTTAAAAGGTAATTATAACTGTCAGAGAAAGTTGTTGTGTATGCAAATCGGTAGGATTAAACTCGGTAGGAATGGACCATGTCATCGGAAGGAGTTGGTAGGAGATAGTACGCTGGAGTAGAATCCAATTTTGTACATACATATGTACATAAGTACCTTACTTACACTAGCTACCACATCCTATAATTTGTTGGTATTCTACCATGTATGAGTAGTGTTTTTTACCTAAGTAAGTACCATACTTACGTACATACCTGTACGTACATTCAATCTCGTACAATACAATACCATACATACCGAATAATATATTATGGTCCCGACAGGTACCGACCACCTCTGGTTACTTACTACCGACGGACACGCACGCGCGAACAACGATGGCACCAACCTGCACCAACCACCAACCTTGGGTCACCAACCACCAACCACCAACCCGAAACCCGAAAATAGAAATAGACAATGGCCAAGCGTGTGGCTTGCCACCGGTTACTACAATTATGATGAGCAATCTGCAATGCCTTCCCGCCATAAAAAAAACTACATCCACCCGGGATGAAACGGTCAAGGCAGTGTCTGCCACTGAGGATATGGTGGATGTGGCCTCCTCCCATGGCCTGCGAATGCGCTTCATGTGTGTTGCAGTGGCAGCAGCCCTCGGCAGCTTGAACACGGGGCCGAGAACGTAGGACAGTTGGATGTTAGATGACAGTGGGGAGTTGGGCATAGCAAACTGTTTCTTTTGCGAAATCCCATTCTTGTCTCCTGTCACATTTCAAGTGATCATGTGTTTCGCGGGGGCAAACCTGGCAAACCCATCGACCAATGATCCACATGAAAAACTGCAGGTGTTTTCTTGGGAAATTCACAACGGCACTGACTGTCGCTGGAAAATCTCTGGATTCGAGAAACCTGTCTCATCATACTTATTATTTACTGTTGCTTGTTTTGAAGCCATGCGGGAAAATCATGGCAATCACCTTTTATGCCTCAAAAGAGAACTCGGGAAAATAATTGACTCGGGCGCAATCAACTCTTCATTGAAACCGATCGAAACCCTACATTTCAATTCAACTCCAAATAAGTTGCACACCGACCCATAAAATTCAATTTGATCATCACCATGGCAGTTCACGACAAACTCCTCGCATTGGAATCAACCAAAGAAATGGTTGATCTTGCAGAGGCCAAATTCCTGAGGGAGTCAGAAGAATTGAAAGATCTAGAGAAGAGGTTGGTCGCTCAGAGGGCACGCGTGGAAGCTGATAAAAAGAAGTTAGAGGAGGCCAATTCAAAGTTGAAACGAATTGAAGATCAGCTGCAGGTGATTGATGTTGATGGAGGTGCCAATGCTTTCCTCGGTGCAGATCATGGGGGGAATATGAACTCGTCCACTGTCTGTTTCAACACTCCAAACAGCGCCAGTGCTGTCAACGCAAATTCTGGCTTTAGTTTGCCCACAATCAAAGCCGGGAATGGAAAAGCATCCAACAATGCCAACTGTAACGGTGTCAGTGATAATGTCACGTCAGGAAATGATGAATCAGGAAATATTTGCTTGTTCCGAGAAATCTTTGTTGAAGGATGCGCGGAGCCTGGCGTTAACGGCTCGTATAGACTTGTTCAAGTAAATAGATATCTTGGCAACACCTATTCCAAAAGAGGTGTCTACAATGGAGAAATGATGGAGTTTAAAATACTTCATTCCTTTGCTTTGGATGGCAGTTGGTTTTGGCAAATAGATGAAAGTCGATCTGGAAATGTTCGAACTCTGTACTTGAGTCGATCACAACATAAGTTGAAAAACCTTCTTCCCCAAGGACGGTCATGGGTTGATGTGCGTGGTCCGTCTCCAAAACTCAGTGGATGTAAAATGAATCAATCGGACACCCATTGTATTCTTCAGTTGCTCTATGATCAACACTGAACTTGAGTGTTGCGTGTTTTAATTGAAAACTAGAATATGTTTTTTTCATCAGTGCTGGTGCAAAAGGAGAAAATGGGGACGACCAAAGGTATTTTAGATTCTTTGGGGTGCGTCTGTTTCAAAACTTCAAAACAGTATGGTTAGTTAATCCACAAATTTAAAATGAAACAAGCATCTTTCTGCACAAACATACAATACTCTCAACAATTGAGGATTTACAATGGACAATAAAAGGTTGTTGTCTTTACACAGCATATGAAATGAAATTTTCAGTTTGGTTAGAGCAATCCAATGTTATGTTTTGCATCATTGTTAAATGATAATGTTTTTGAAGTCAAATTAAATAATAGAATGTGACAAAATGTTTCTAAACTTCTGCCTAACCTTTCTAACACACTTTTCAAAGCATTTAATTTCAATTATGAATAAAATCTCTCAGCATTCATACCATGCTGTTGGGAAAATCATAAAAATTGGGCCACGCAGCGACAGTGATTGCACCAGTGGCACACAGTGCCACACCAGCTCTACCAAGCAGTAAGAAATAAAACCATTACACAAAAATAATTCTCTAATATTCTTACTGTTATTGCACTAGGTAGACATTGTGCAAACTTACTGCACAATTTCAAGCAGCTTTATCAATTTTCACTATTTTCTCTCCAAGTGAGTGGTTATCATAGAAAATTTTGAAAGGAGCCCTGGTAGAAAGGTTTTACTTGAATATTATTTATACACTACAGGTAGTCAAATATTTTGTCAAAACAAATTTCAATTCAACTGTGATACAATAAAGTATTGCATTTTTTTTATGTGAAACAAATACATTATTCAACAACAAATGGATAAGTATAAACTCATAAAAAATGCCAATCTAATATTTTTTCAAAATAATTTATTTGTATCAGAAAAATTTCCATGAGAACTCTGCAAAAAAATGGTAGAAAATACATGCATGCTAATCTTATACAACAAACAAGAAATATATACTTTAATGCAATGTATTTTTTTTAAATATGATTATTATAGATTATTTGGAATATAAAAGTCATTCAATACACATCTTCTCTTTTTAAAGGATTGAAACCAAGGGGTAATTTCATGCTGACCAGGAAATATCAACTTCCAATATGAGTGATCTATTTTACATTTTGCAAGCAAGAAATGTTAATGGTAAGCTGGTTTGATATACACAGCAACAAACTATAATTAACAGCTATCAACACATAATAAGTTTTTGAAATGGGAATGATAGTTTAAAATCATTAAAAACAGAAAGAATCAAAATATCTTTATTCTTGAGCACAACAATTAATCAATTGGTAAATGACCATTCATGGTGAATGAATCAGTGATGTTACTATCTTTTTTCATAGATATATTAAAATTGGTGGTTTGTCTTTGTGTTGAGGGGATTTTTTTATTTTATCACATTTCAAAATAACACTGTGTGCAATATACGTCTCTGAAAATCTTTAGTTTCTCCACTGGTAATTATGAAGAGGGTTCACTACAATAAAATACAATAATATTTAATATACCATCAAATTATAATCGATAGTGATTGAATTTGTACACAAACACAAAGTTAAAACTCTGAATAATCCATTATTTCTCAACAACAACAAATATTGTAGTTGTGGGGACAATAGTGCATTTGACTTCTATCTATTCAGATTTTTCAACAAGAAAAATGCAAAACTCATAATTTTAAATATAATAGCCATCTCATAATATTGAAAGATGAGATTCAAAGACAAAATTATGAGTTGTGAAGAATCTTATGCCAAGTGTTGCTCATAATTTAATTTTTTTTTGGCAAATAATTTTTAAACAAGTGTTCAAAGGAAAAATAGTAGCTTGTAATTTTGCAATGGCTTGTGGTGGGATCTTCAGAGCTCCATACACAGGATTATGTGTAGGAATTAGCTTATGCTTAAAAGGAAAGAAGCAAATATTTGTTCCTATGTAGTGCCTATGAAGACTTAACTTGGACTTGAATTTAGCAAGTATTAATTCCTAAGTAATTGAATAGAGACATAACTGCCAACAGCACTGCTCTAATGCTGTCATTAGTGGGTCTGTCGTTAATGATTCTGTATTCTTTTATTATTATTTTTATATACATGTGGTAGCACACACAGTCTGAACAAGTTAACTTCCATCTTCTTCAAAAGAATTGTACTCAGTAGTACTTACATATTGTGCAAGCTGCTGTTGTCAAAACCATTTTTATCAGATAGCCCCATATTGCTGTAATAGTAATAAAAACCAATCAATCTAACCATTAAAATCAAATTTGACAATGATGCTGCACTATTTCTCATTCAAATTAGCAGCTCTATCTAACTGAACAAGTTCCTTCCAACTTGATGAGCCATTGCTAACAAAGATGACTCAGGAAGTGGAATTAACACCAAGCACTGTCCCAATACAGTTGCTACAACTATGATTTCTCCATTGAAACGCCACTGAAATCAACATTACTGCACACACAAACTACAAATATGCTGGCAAAAAATTCTAAATTTCACTTAGCTTCTAAAATAATTTATACTGCAACCTGACTAGAAATAACTACTCACTACCTACTTTACTTGCACAACAAAATCATAATAATTATTTTTTATCAAATAGAAACAATTATGTTACTTAAACTTAAGTATGTGGCCTAATAATTCTTCCTTTTGCTTGTACATTGTGTGTACAGTGGTTGCTGCCCATATCACACCCACCCTTATGCAAAATATTTGGGAAGAAAAGTTAAAGTACCCATTTTAAAAGTACCTACCTAGAATTTTGGACTGCAGATACCTATACACAAAATATAGTAGTTAATGTAATTGTTTCAAACTAACGATGGGTATGGGTAATGGATAACCAAAATGTACCAAAAACCAAAATAACCATTACCCATGGGTACTTTTCTTTGGTTACAGTTTTGGATATACTAAGCCCTGGTACAGGGAATCCAGAGACCAGGGACCCAGTAAATAAGTCTCATACAAGGGACAGATAGATAGGTAGGACTGCTGCCTATTCTTTAGTACCTTTCTAGTGACCACCCTTTGTTTGAACCAGCTATGGTCCACAGCTAATTTCTACAGGGAAATTGGTATAAGGTCTAAGTAACTATGGAAGAATGAAGATTTTAGCTATGGACAAAAATCCCGTACAATCAAATTAGTTCCTGCATTGGTTTCAGCAATTAGATACAAATGAGACATGTTTTTGTCCACTGTTACCACATTGGGGAGAATCTAATTTCTAGCAATGGGATTCTACAGAAATTAATTCTTCACAATTCCTATCAAATCTTTGCACACAAGAATACTAGATTATATGTAAAAAATATTTCCTCAATAGTTTCCAATCATTTTGCTATGGACAAAGCTATATATCTAAGGGTAGCATCTAAAAAATTCAAAATGCACTCTTAACTTGTGTGCTAATGTATTGAATTTCCTGTGGAAGCAATAACCTGCTTCATCTTAGTTGGAAAGGGCAAAAAATATAATTAACAACCTCCTGGGTTTGTGTCTTGAATTGATATTTCATCAATTTAGGGAAAAAAAATTATTTTTGTAAAAATTGTTTTTTATGACACTTTTCACTGCTTACCAACACATGGAACCAACACATTTCAATTTTTTATCTACATAGTAATAGATAAAAGGTAAAGCTATGCCTCCTTGAACTACAAATCAACAAAAAGACTGACCCCCCCTGCTTTAACCCACCATGATGTGATCTGCTCTGGCAATGTCCTCTCCAGCAACCATTACAGAAGTAATTGACTAATGGCCCAAAGGCATCATTGAAATGACTTAGATTAGTCATTAGACAATGCTGCTGCCAACAGCAAAGTTATTATCTGCATGCTTTTGTCTTTGTTTTCAATGAAATTACCATGGCCACATCAAATAATAGTAGTTTTGTTCATTTAAAGACATTTTCTATTAAACTAACATTACTCCAGTGTTCAACAGTGTTAGATGCTTAATCTTTAATTAAATTACAATCCTAGTCCAAAAATTAAGTGAATACAGTCAAAATGAATACTGCTGATGACAAGCTGTCAACAAAGCCATTATCAAAAAGCATGACAAAATTACATGTCTGATGCTTGGCATCTGTGGTTGCGCTTACAACTTGTACCAATAGACCAGTAGAAATTGTTCAAAAATGGCCACCTACCCCCACATGATGGCGCATGTCAAGGCACTCAACGTTGTTCTTGACCCCAACCAAGGCTATATGCCAACACTTATGATAGTTTTGTTGACCAGAAGGCACTTGGTTGGGGTTGGATAGGGGGTGTAACATGAACACCAGCTAAATTACTTTCATTAAAATTTAGCTATACTAAGCTATGGTCCATACTGTACTCTTGAATTGCTATGAGGTTACTCTGACTTTGGTTTTACAATGCTCTGTCAAAGCTCAATATTTTTACTTACTTTTTTTCCTGAACTCTAGATTAGTGAGTTGTCTAGCTCAGAATCTAATTTACCATAATGGTTTATGTACAATTGATAGAGCTGTGTATTCAATGGAAAAAATATTTACACTCAATTTAGAGAAAATTTTCAGGTTTCAAAAAAATAGTGTCAAATTTCTTTTTTGACAAACACATGTAGTAGTCTCACTGATTTGTTAGAGAGGTACTCTTTGTAGGTACTACTCCTACATACATACTCACAAAAAAGTAGGTACCTACCTACCTTGCTCTCTCTCTAGAGTACTACTCTTACTGAAGCCTACTGAAACAATATTACAAAATTAATTTGATACTCATCAAGGACTCACCTATGTTCCATTTTAACATGAGATGTGCTGTTGATGAGATCTGCTGTGATGGCTATTTTTTCAAGTGTTGGTCTGAATCTATCCCTGATACTATCATGGGCTCTTTTTTTATTTTGGAAAATACAGTTGAAAATTTGGTTGCCATACAGATTGTGAGATTTTGTTCACCATCAATGGGGGGGGGTTAGGTGAAGGCCTTATTTCAGGACGGAGTTTTCTTTTCAAGGCAATGATAAACAGGTCATTTTTTATTTTTTGTAAGGGATGGCAGCAAGACATGCTGATGAGGGACATGGATGTATGTCTTGACAAAATTCCTGGAAGGTGTTGAGTGTGGAGGGGGTTGATGACTGAGTATAAAATATCTACCATGGTGGATCATGGTGGATGAGGCAAAGGTTTTTATTCTGCCTCTTGCACTGTTAAGAGATTGTTTGGTGGTGAAATAAATGATGGGGTTGTTGCATTGTGAATACTTTGCTATGTTGGCTATGGAAGGGAGAAGATGGTGAAAACAAGAAAGGAAATTGGATTTGTAGTTATGAGAGTGGCCAAACAAATTTTTCATGCTCTTGTGGATGAAGAGTGGGGGAGATTTTGATTCCAGAATGAAACCTCAAGATGCCAGTTGCTTGGAACAATTGAATGTGAGGACAAATTTGGGGATTGCTAGAGTGCTTGTATTTAAAACTCCCAATCTGCCATGTTTTATAGATAGTTGTGAAATGAGAAGGCTGTGGTCAGGAAATGTGTTGATGTCCTGATGGAGTAAAGTGGCCAAGAAGTCTTCGGTTGGCGTATTCATTTGTGAGATGAGGTGGCCATTCTCCATTCAAGCCAATGTTGCATGTCATATTCTGGCAGTAGGAAGTGCATAACTTCATTGCCAAGGAGATGTGGGGGTTTTGAATTAGACATTGTGCAAAGATCCTAAGTTTTGTTTGCATGTTCTCAAGGCTGAGTTAAAGCTTTTCTATTTGAGATTTGACTTCAGTTACTTTATCTCCAAAAATGATGAAGCAAAGATTGATGAACCTATTAGAGAGCCTAACAGTCTGATTCCACCCACTATCTCATCATATGGTTTGTTTTTATTTTTTGACTTCAAAAATGATTGCAATGTACAAATGAGAGAAGCTCCAAGATCTGGGGAATGTTTTGCTATTGATGGCACACTTGAAGAACCTGATGTGGATGTTAGAAATTTTGATTTGTAATTGGTGACTTTTTCTCCATGTGATTTCAAAAGGCTTTGGAATTTGTTGCATAAGAATTCTACGTCTTTGAGTGGGACAATCTGTGTTTCATCATCCATTCAAGCCCTGAGAAGAGTGATATCTCCAAAGCCGTCATCCTTTGTTACTGGTATCAAGTCTCTCTTGTGCTTGTTGTTTTAAAGCTTTATCCAGATCAACTTGGACTAGGTGAAGGGCAAGAGCTGCAAATAAAGGAGATAAGGGACACCCTTGATTAAATCACTCTTCCATAAAAAAATTCTCTCCGTTCTGTAGATTCCCATTTGAAGTGGACTGTGCCTTTTGTGCCATATAGAAGGAGTGCTAGCAGGTGAAGTTCCAGAAAGTTGTCATGGATTATTTTTAGGAGGTCCTCTTGTGCTAATGAGTTGAACATCTTTATAATGTCCAAGAAAACCACTGCTCTTGCAGGTGGAAAGCCTTGTTGCATGGGGATTGTTATAAAATTTTTGATTTCCAGTTGAGTTGAATGAAAAACATATATTCTAAGCCTCCATCCACTCCTATGGTATAGTTGAAGGGAAATGAATGACAGGAACATACTTGGAATTATTAAAATTTGGCAATTTGGCAATTATCAGCAAAATTTTGCATTTCCCATAGCAAATTAATCATCGTCCAAAAAGAAATATTTAAGAAACAAAATTTAGTCATAGTGAGTTTCTTCTTTTTGCAATGAAATCAATATATCATTCTAAAAAATAACATTATTGCTCAGACAGCAGAAAAAATTTGCCTTGCGGATTGTTTTCCAATGTGTTTTCTGCCTGTCCGCCGTATTCTGCTGTTCCATCATTTTTTCTGCTGTATTTCCACCTGTCCGTCATTCCGCCATTTTTCTGCCATGTTTTCCACCTGTCCGTGGTTCCACTGTCACAAGCATGTACATGAAAAATGTTGTACAATACCACCTACTTACTGCTAGTAGGAGTACTTATTATTTTTTACTTTCCGGAGTACTTCACAAATAGGTACAGTACCTGCATATGTAACTCAACCTACCTAGTTCTACAAGGGAAACAAAGCAATACTAAAGAATTTATCAACAAAAATTAGTCTTTTTTCTTAATTTCTACCTATTTTGACAAAAACATTTAGAGAAGTTGAAAAAATGTTATATTTGTCTCAAATA
>JALLOT010000536.1:0-11967 GCA_036939595.1 Thalassiosira livingstoniorum
CTTCATTTAATAATACTTTTTATTTGGGTAGAGATTTAGGTACAAGAATATTTATGTTGGAAAGGTTTTGACTATTATTCTGTGTGGGAGGTTTTTTTATAAATATAAATATTCCCCAGTTCATGTTAATTTTGGGAAGGATTTTGACAAAAGAAAATATAATTTGCATTTTTTTCAAGATCACTCGGTGTGGGGGGTATTAAAGAAAAATATCCATGAAGTAATACTTTTATTTTTGAGGGGGGAATTTTGGTACAAGAATATTTGTATTTAATTTGAAAGTTTTTCATTATTGCTCATTGTGGGGGGTTGCTTTCTAGAAAAAGAAACAAGACAGGTAACTTTCATTGGTTTTTGGCTATTTTTTGGTATTTTTTGGCATTTTTTGGGGGATAAACCGGATAGACACATTTTTATTCTCATCAGAGGCCGAATAGCTCACAGTTCTGGTTGAAAGACCACGCCCCATAAACTGGTAGTTAGTACTTAGTAAGTATGTAGGTAAGAAAATAAGTATGGTACTCATACATAGTAGTATTAGTACAATACCATTCCATAATATATGGTAGTGTACTTACTTACTTATCATTATCACGTGGTGTGCGTGGTGCGTGTGGTCGTTTGGCTTTTGGGTGGCGCTGCTCACTCGGCGCCGCGAGCAAGCCTTTGATCGTGCACATAAGTAAGTAGGAATAGTACTAGATAATAATAAAACTGAAACTTATCATTATTGAAAAGTCTCAGTTTATTAGATTTTCTACGTACGATCTACATACCTATGGTAACAATTAAAATCTGGGAGAGCTCGTGGGGGGGGGGGTTACGGACACAGTCGATGCTTTTTCTGGGCGCTACTATGGTATACAATATTGTCTTCCAGCTCACAACTTCCTAAGGGAAGTTTGGATAAAAATTCAAAATTCAGAATTTTAACAAGCAGAGGGAGTTAAAGATCCAATCCTGCTTATTAATCCTGCATAGCTTGCTTTGCTGTTTTGGAGTAATGAGTGTGATGATAACACAGAAATTTTACAGCTCATTTCTGCTAAATAAGTATGTACAAATAATTTAGAGCATTTTTTGGGTTAACAACTGTTGACAGAGGTTGACAGTATTACTCATGGTGACAGCCAAGTTTTTAACTAGGTGAAAAACTGGTGACATTTTAAAATGAAAATATTGCAATTTAGAGCAAAAAAATGTTCACTACTGTCACCAGCAACGGTGACAGTTATTTTTTTTTAGATTTTTTCCTCTTTTTCATTCTGTTCTTTTTCAGTCAACTCGTAATAATTCTGAATGGGATTCACTACTTAAGTACCAGAGTAGCTACTTACTTAGAAAGTGATTCAGTGAATAATTTTGAACATTTTTAGTACTTTTTGCATGTGAACTGACTAACTAGCTTTGTAGTCTTTCTAGTGATCAGCTTCTACTGCCCATGAAGCAAACATGATGTACGTCCTCACACATAGGTGAACTGTTATTGGCTATCTGGATTTAATGAAAATATTATGGAGGTCTCAGCTCTTCCAGAACATGGGAAAACGGTCCCTTTCCAGTTAATTGTCACCATATGACAGTTACTTAATTGTCACCACCATATGCAACAGTTATATAAATGAGTTAAAGTATTTTTTTGTTTTGGAAGCCAGGTTGTAACACCCTTCATAAATTGTACTCACCATATTGATTCAACTAGGTCGTAAAGTATGACAAAGAAATTACAACAACATGAGTACGTGCTGGTACATTGCTGCTCGTCCTCAGATGACAAGCAGGTGAAGTAAATTATTAAGTCAAAGCCACTTTCCTGTCATCTGTATGCTCTCTGTTATGTGCAATCTCATGCCACATTAATTGTTTTGGTCAATACTCATATTCATACTATTGACATTGCTACCAATCTGTGATCATCAATTCACACAAGCAAACAGAGCCTGTAGTTCAATAGTTCTTGTTGGATTTGTCAAACCATGCTTATCCATGAATCAGCTGTTCCATCTCTGCAGTCTTGACATGATTTGGGCCATGGTAAAAGATTTGATTACATGTTCATGAACTATTCCCCAAATCTGGTTGAGGTTGAGGGTCTATGCAAGAGTGGCCTCTACCCTTTTTCATCCTAGATGTTGGAGATACTGGCCCCATTCACAGCTAATTAACCCTAGATGATTATATGCACAGCCAACCCATAGTTGATTGATAATAAGTGAGAGAGCTGAGTGAGACTGGGTCTTGGCTGGAAAAGATCAGCTCCTTAGATAGAATCCAACTAAGTAAGTCAAAGTATTGACTCAAGTCATTGTTCTATGATATCTTTTAGCAGAGTATATTGAAAGCATCCTGTTGTTCTTGTCCCATGATTGGAGTGGTGCAGTAAAAGAAGTGTTGAAAAGTTTCATCTGGGTCTGGGTATCCACACCCAGGGCACATGCCAACCAAGGATCCATGATGGAGATTTATGGTCAACTGGAAGCCAGTTAAATGATGCCTTGCTGACTTGTGCTCATTTTGAAACTGAGTGCACTGGACAAGCTTTTCTGGCGTGTCCCATACAATATGATTGCATTGGTTAACGTCAAGGATGAACCACTCTTTAATGCATGCCCTTAGAGGTTCAAATTTATATTCTGATTAATCTCTTGCCAAACTTCAAAGTACCCATCAATTTTCATATGTAACATAGCTCATAGCTCTCAAGATCATTCCAGAGATTGGAAGTGGAAGGGATCAACTGTCTCATTGTCATCCAGACATTGTTCAACACAAAAACTACACCAAGCATCAAGGACTTCTGGATGTGAGAGATGTCAGTTGTTTTTGTTCTTTTGTTTGGAATCTATATTATTTCCCTGGTGTGACCAAAGTTTATAGAGTGAGTTGACTTATCAACTAGGTGCTGGATGACAATATCCAAATTTTTTTCAGATAAGAGGAAATGTTCAGGCAAATAAATTGGGAATGGCACCTGATATATATCAGCTTTGTCATGGCAGTAATGCACAACATTTGAAGGAGTAGGTAAGATTGATATCAACGTCAATGCATCATGTATAGAGTGAAGCATACACTCCAATTTTCCTCAGAATAAATTTGATTCTGCTGTAAAGGTTAGTGTTTTGCACAAGCTATTTGGACTCTGAGGGAATATGTATGTGATAAATTTTTAACTATTCATGTGGCTAAGGCTTGATTATACTTGAATTTGACTGATGAGTCACTGACTACTACATATTTCCTTGAGGTGTTAGACATATTTGTGACTACTTTGAAGTTAGACTTTTTGATTACCTTGTGATGTAGGTGATGACATCAATGGTTCCAGATTACTTGTCCCTGGTGTTGAACCTCAGAAGGATACCAATATCATCATAGTGTAAATGATAATGCATTAGTTGTTTGCTGATGAAAAACCTTTTGCATGCTTCTGTTGGTATTCACAGACTTCCCTAGGATGCCTGATTGATGAATGTTGGAAATGAATATGAGTTAGGAGTGTTTTTGCATATGCCAAAATTCTGGAACCCATAGATTAAGTGGATGATGTTTTGATTATGAATCGTTTCAGGGTGTTCAACATTACTTTCCTTGGAGTAGCGGGATAGTAGAGGGTAGAGATATCTCATCATTTGTATTAATTGATAGGTGATATTGCTATTTATATGAAAATATTAGTTTTGTGCTTGGTGCAATAATTTGACAACAACAGCAAATCAATACTGCTTGCCAATCTTATATGATCCTTACTTGTAAAAAATCTAACTCAAACTTTCAACATCATCTCACAACCAATTACACAAAGAATAATATGGGGGAAGGCTGGAAAGAAGAAGAGTAACTTGTACTTACTAAAGGACTAAATGGTTCAGATAGACTGGGGAATTGGCTAAGACTGCCACATCTAGGGCAAAGCTAAGATATATTCAGAAAATGTGTCCCTTTCAAAAAGTTTATTCATACAAAGTGCTATTGCAATGTCAAAGAATTTCATTACATTTTATTTAATTTTTCAAGAATTGTTTCTAATTAACTTTGAACAACAACAGAAATTATTTTTTTGTGGTTTTTGTGAGGTTTGTTGGTGGGTTGTATGGTTTTGCTATGCTGAAATAACATATCTATCTCTAAACAAAATCATACTGATATGACATTTAAGCTAACAAATATTTTCTGCCAATAAATTGGATAAAAATAACTGGAAAGTTAAAACTTGATACTCTCCAAATTTTGGATTATGTATAGTCTCAAAATAAATTCATTTCAGGTCAAAAGCATAGAGTTAAGTCAACATGAAGTTTTTGTACTAGATAATTATCATTTTAAATTTATCAAAATAAGATATTGATTTGGATAAGAAATTGTTAGTATGTAGTATATTTTTACCCTTACTTTTAACATTATTTTCTTGTGCTCTGGTACAGGTTTTTTTACTTTCACATCCTATTTTCCTTCATTATACTAATTATTTTTTTATTTTATGTGTTATTATTTCCCCTCTTGTGATTGTTTCGACTTTTTTCTTTTTTTCTGATTTATTTCTTGTCTTTTATAATTAATATTTTTTCCTTTTATGATTTTTTTTCTTTTTCTATTTCTAAGAAGTCTGTAATACATAATGTACACAGTAATTCTATCTACTTGATGATCAAAAAATATTTTTATTTTGACAACAATTTTGATTGTACATTAATATTAAGTGACTCATTGTATAATAACAGTTGCTAAACCCAATATATTAGGCCAATCTTTTTGATTTGAAATGTTAATTCTAATCTGAAATTTGTCACAAAATTGCAGCTCTTGTGTCTAGGCTGACATATATTCTCACTTTTAACCTTTCATTATCCCTCTTGTTTGACTTATTTTATTGTGTTTGTTTTGTATTCCAACAAGCATCAGTAAATCTCCAATGCCAATGAATGCTAGAAGAATGAAAGCCATATATTCTATCTTATGTCCATGTTGAACCTCTTTCTAATATGTAGTGGAAAATGTCCTTAAATATAGGTGTTTAGAATTTGAAAAACTTGATCTATTTTGAATTTTGAAATATATTTTATAACTCATTCCAAAGATCCACCTCTAATTACAATTCATATCCAATTTTTCACATCCAAGCAAGGTTTGCAGTGTAAACCCTCCAAATAATTTTGTTGGGGTATGGTACTTAGTACTACTTACCAATAGTTTTGCAGTTGCAGTGCAGGCTTGCTGGAAAATTTTTGATGTTTATTTTATGATTTTTGAAACTCACCTCTAATCCCAGTTTGAATCACAGGTAAGCAAGATTTTGCAATACAAAATCTTTATATTTTTTAGGTGTGGTACTATTAGATTGCTTAAGCAGCAACACTGACATCTCAAGATAAACTGATGGAGAAGGTGGAAGTTCCATGGTAGTAGGTTATGATCTAGGGACAGGCAAAGAACTTGACATAAGATTGCTCAAGATGTAACACACACATCTCAATCTCAGGATTTTTATGTTTCCTGATATGGGTGTTAGGTTGCTTTTTACCTTTGAATGTTTCTCTTTTGTGTTGAAAGAATTTCTGGAGGAAACATTCCATGGGGAAACTCCCTTGGGAAATATTTTTCCTAATACTATATTTACTTTGATTATGTTTTTGTGTTCATGAAGATGAGATTAACCAATACTTCTACCAAAACAACACTGATGTAATTTGGGAACTTAAATTTTCCAAATTTATGCCTGAGCTAAATCAGTGTTTGTCATTTTCCCCTTGGTTTTGCTGTATTACATAGCTTCAATAGATGTCAGGAAGCCAACACAACCTAAAAAACATGATTAACCAATCATCAACTATTTTACCACAACAAAATTGAAGTATTTTAGGAACTTTGTTTTTCCTATAACTGAATGCTTGACTGAATGAATGTTGTCCATTTTATTCAGAATTTGAATAATATATTTGACTGCAATGATGACCAGGAGGGCAAAATAATTAAAAGCCATCAATCAACTAATAGATTTATCAGAATAGCATTGATGTATTTGAGGATCTTTTTTCTCTTTTTTCATAATATGGATGTCTGAAAGAAATGTCTTGATTTTTTTGCAATTTTCTCAAAGGGGTTTCTTCTATTTTTGGGTTGTTTTCACTACCCACTTAGCTTTAATTGTGAAAAAGGAACTAGGTGAGAAAAGAAATTTTAGGTGTGAGAGTGTTTGATGATTACTTCTGCAATAAACAAGATTTCTTATTGGCTAGAATCTTTAAGTGATACAATAATGCTAAAATAAAACCAGACATCATGTAGAGACCTGGTACAATATGAATGTAGAAAGTCTTGAGATTCATGGAGATCTAACCCTCACCCCCAACCCTAAGAAGTGGGAAATCATCCTGAATTTTTGAGAAAAAATAAAATAGGTGGCGAAAAAAATTGAATCCATAAACCTAACTAAAACTTTTCTTGGTCAACATGGAATGATTTACTCTTTTATTGACAAAATATATTGAGGTTAGGCATGTGTTTTTGGTATGAAACCACTGCTTTTAGGGTTTATAAAATCACCTTTCTGGTTACAACTCTTAATATTTAATCATATTTTTTCCTTCATTGAAGAAAAAAACAAAAATCAAAAGGAAATTTCTGAAAATATAAAAAATTACAAAAAGTTCAATATGGGAGTAAAAAGTTTTGCTTAATATTCCAAGCCAGTATGAAAACCCACAACCTAATTAGTGTAATTTAGAATTTCAGGATGATTTCAACTGTGAAATTCATAATATTTAAACAGAAAATAATGTAATCCATTTTAATGATAATAATTATGTAAAGTTCATTTTTAAAAATATTTTTGTTTCAGCATTATTTTAGCACTTATTTTTTTGTCAATAAGGACTCTCCAAAAAGCTGTCAATGATAAAAAAACTTCCCTCCTCTCCTTTTCATACTTACTAATAACCAATGTAACAAAGCAGTAATGACAGTCATTTCTGGCAGAAGGAGAGTGAAAGTATGGTAGTAGTAAGTACAAGTAGTACTATACTTTAATACAGCACCTGCCTACAACAAAATCATTCATCCTCTGGTCACATTGTCACAAGTGGTATGGAGGCAAAACAATTTAAGGCCACTCTGCCCCCTGGAGGAGCAAAACATTGGCTATGACCTTTTGTTGATTTCTTTTCAAAAATTATTATTACTATTATTTGCAAATATTTTATGTGAAATGTTTTTTAAACCTTCATATTTTGTATTCAGTAAGGTAATTCAGGTCAATTCAAGCATCAAAATGAGCTATTTGATGAAGAGTGAGAGATGTAGACAATATTACACAGTATCCTGTGATCAATAAAGGCTGATACCTCATATTGTCTACATCTCTTTAAGGATGAGTACATTGATTTTTGATATGGAAATTTTGCAGGATTTTTTGTAAAAATTTTTCAAATGAAGCTTTATTTGAATTTTATAATACAGTAAGTCTTTTAAATTGAGAAATATTTCTTTTTGATACCTGCTTTACTTGAAATCGCCCCATTATCTGTCATCCTTCCTCATTTAAAGATCTTCTTTGCTAATTAAGAAATTTGTATTTTTTGTTTAGAAGATAAATGGGTGGAGTATATTGTATTTTTGCAAAAAAAATTTCTACAAGCAAGTCAATCTGTAGCTGACTTTTGAAATACCCACATACAATACCACCTAGATGAGAGTCTTTCTACTTATGGTAACTAGCTCCCTACTTACTTCCTCTTTCAATTTCAATAGAGTCAAGTAACTGACTAATTTATGCAGCCTTCACTGAAAAAATATTGAGAAATCATTTTTATCAAATTACTGATTAGGTACACCAATAGAAAAAAATCATTGAAGAATTTTTATAATTAAAGATTTTTTGGGATTTCAATAGTTTTAATGAAGTTATATAAAAACATTTTTTTGAAATTTACCCTCTGAGATGTGAGATGATCCTTCCAAAATCCTCATAATATTTCCCAATTAAGTCATATTTAGTAATAATGCAAATGCACTATGTATTTAGCAAATTTAAAATGTTTCTGTGTACAAGGAAGGAATCTTTTTGGGGGACTTGAATTACATATTTGTATTGTTCTAGTTGAGTAGATATTTTTCCTGTTTAGAATTTTTGAAAAATATTTTGAATATTCATAAAATCATTCTTTATTTTGGGGCTTGTTAGCTTTATTCATTGTATCAGGCTTCATTTTGCCATGAAAACTTACAAATATACTATCTTTCTAACATTTCTTGTAAGTGAAGGAATGAAACATCCTAAAAGTGATGTTTTTGAAAAGATCTTGATGAGAACATTTTGTTGATCCTGTAATTTTTGAAAAAAAAATGCTCATCAAGGAAATTGGGATTTAGCCAAACTGCTAACATTTTTACTGAGGAATTGTTTACAATACCCCGTACAAAAATTTCAGACTCACAAACTAATTCAGGTCTACTATGGTAGCATAATCATTAATGAGTTTGCTTTAACTAGAAGGAAAACAGTAGGCCAATTTGAGCCAGGTTTGACAGAGTGTTAAATATACTCTTATTGCTGTGTTTCTATACTCTGACCATCCAATGCAAATAATTAGGTGGTAATAATATGTGGATCATACCGAGTAATGATGAAATTCACTTATCATTCAAGTTCTGAGAATCAGAAAAATTTATCCAATTACCTCTAGATAAGTAGGGTACTTACTTAGGTAGTAGAAAGAAGTACTTGTGTAGATAGAGCAAGGCATCTATCAAGCTTCATTCTTCATCCCTCATTTTTGTAAGAGGTATTGTTTAAAGCCAACTGGAGCAAACAGGTATTGTACAAGGGATCCAATGTTTCATCTTCTACTCATTAACAGTGTTATTAACAGGACCAAAAAAGACACCACTGCTTGCAAAAATGAAAAAAAAGCTTTATTGGTACAACTTATTAAAGTTTGTGAAGTTTTCTTTTTGTACCAAGGAACAGTGTGGACCCCATACTTACAGGGAAAACTCTATGCAGAAATCAGACATCTAATATTAAAAGTATTATTTTTTTTTGTTTCAAAATGGAAAATTTAATCAACAACAAAATTGTGCAAATCATCATTGAAAAAAGAGAAATCTGAAAATATCAATAATGATGGTAAAGACTATTCATTCAACATTTAGGAAATGGAATTTTCTTAGTGATAATTCCACTTGATTTGTCCAAACCATCTTGTCTTTTCACAACTATTATCCAAAGTTAAACAGCACTGAACTTATTCCATTGGCATGATCACAAAAATGACATAATGAAACAATTCACATTATTATTTTGTCTCAAGGAAATTTAATCAACCATCTTTTCAAGGTATTTTCAAGTTATTTTTGTTTTATTTTGTGATATTTTTTGATTAGTTTAAGGTAGAAAATTGACAATAGAAGGACAGCATTTATCATTTTTGTCACCACTGAGATAAATGATGATTGTATTGATTACTGAAGTAAGTTTATTAGAAGAGAATGATTGGCCTTGTAGCACAGGATCTCAATGAGGAATTTTTTGGGTACCTTGAACTTATTCATATCAATGGAGATTGATGTAGATAGAAATCTTTAAATGGGAGTTAAATCAATGTCTCATTATTGTTGTTTGATGATGTTGGTTTTCTATGGTTTTGAACTAAAAATTGTGATAATTGATATTTTTTGATGGACTATTTAATCTGAAAAATATTTATCATAAGCTGTGAATTTTGATACTAACTAAGGTGTCATTATTTGAACTTACTCTTAATTTCATATCATTGTTGAAAAACTCTCTAATCTCTACTTTTCATTCTATCTAGCATATTTCTTTTTTATCTGCATGCATCATCTTCCTTCCTACTTATGTTTTGATAGGGGGTCTTCTCTGCTTTGGGCTAATATATCAGCTAATCTTTACATCATTTTACATTTATTTTGTTGTTTTGGACAGAACTTATTGTAAAGACATCCATGCTGTATCATATCTTTCAAACCTATCATTGGAAATAATGTTGTTACATTCAATGATTTTGTGTTTGACTTGAGTTCTATGTTACTAGTAGTACTTGTTTCAGACCTTGTCAATTTTCCCTCTAAAGTGAGATAATGTTTACTCTTGAGACAGGTAATCATCCCCACAAGCTCATCAATCCTCCAGATCACAGTGGTGTGGTACAAAAAATTATTTAGAGTCATTCAATAACCCTCCTGGCCTTCATACTAATGTTATGAGGAAAATACTCTTGACATGACAGGTCTTTGTTTGAAATCTCCCTTTCCAGAAGACTATCCTACTAAAGCAGAGACACATGAAGATGTGGGCACCCATCACTGAAAGTCAGGCCATTGTAAGGTAGGGATGACCTGTGAGCTCAAAAGCATGAATGGTTCTCCATTAAACATGATGGATTTTGAGATGTTGGTTAGAGTTGATCCTATTGGTTTACAAGTAAGTATGGTGATTAGAAGAAGAGGAAGACCAATCAAGAAATACAGGTAAATTGTGACATTTACATAAGTTCACTGATACAAGCAAGCTGGAACTCTTCATACTATTTGATTATGAATTCTGCAGAAACTATACCCATGCCAATGGCTATTGTAATTCAATATTCTACTCTATTTTACAACTCTTTTTCAATAAGGAAAAACCACTGGAATGCTATAGTGGGGAAAAGGAGGAATGATAATGCTTTTGGGTAACATTTTTTAATTCCTGCAAATTAGTGACTTTGACTTGTTTGAAACAATCACACCAAGACCTTCACAACAATAAAAGTGAAAGGCAGTAAAAACTCATTACTTACCCTTTGGGTGTAATTGTCCACACCCTGTATGTGCTATAAGAGTCCTTTGGAAATCTGATGATTCGAGAGTACTTGTGAAAGATATTTTGAGCATTACCTTACTTTGTGGAGTGGTTTGTGAACATTCTGTAGCAGTCCATTTTTTGATCTATTGCAAACCAGTTGCAATTGACCCAAACAATAAATTCCATTACAAAAAGTTGGATATTGAAAGCACCAGAGAGGATTGTGGTTATCTCCTTTGTTATCCACTGTAAGGTTTACGTCTGTGATAAACTTAATCCAAGGATAACCCCATATCTCAAGGAGGGGCAAAAACAGTGTGATTGGATGCAAACAAGAGATATCAATAAAAATTGGTATTGATAAGTGGGGCACCCATCACATGTGATTTTCAGATCAAACCATCACCTACTCACAACCTCTTAGTAAACCAGAGATGATGCAAACAACACAACAAAAGCCAAAACATAAGAATTTCTATTGGGACTCCAGATAGTATTGATGCTCCTAAAGATGTTAACTGCAAGACTATAAAATGAAAAATGATTGGAGTGGGAGGTGACATAACCTTCCAGGGGATTTTCCTTGCATAGTATGTTACTGAACCTCTCAAGGTTAATTCACTAACAACATGGTTGAACATCAAGAAAAAAACAGGATGGAACCCCTTTTCAGTATCAGTAGCATGAAAAGTTACATTTATAGAATAGTTTCTCATATGTAGTGTATTGCTCCTAATATGTCAAAAGAACACTAATACAAAGGGAACCAGGAATGTTGAATGTAAAGTTACTAAATTTCTTTATAAATTAATTAATTTATTTAGAGTTGGTCTTATTCTTTGTTCTTAAGACAAGGATCAAGGCATGATGGTAATGATGGGAAATCAATGTATCCTTAAGAGATGGAGTATTAGAGAGAGAGAAAAAAGTGAATAAATTAAAGTTGTCCATCAACACAGAGAATTCATTCATCAACAGCTTCATTAGGAGCATGAAATTTTGAATTTTTTGACTAACTCAGAATAATGACTGCTAAGGTATAAGTCTGATTCAAATAAAGTCCAAAATGATTTACAATTTGTAAGAACAAGTTTGATGACTTATATCAGGTAATCCCAGGGTCAAGAATCATTATTCTTATTTTTCTGAGCAAAGGTGAAAAC
>JALLOT010000537.1:0-19447 GCA_036939595.1 Thalassiosira livingstoniorum
CACTGATTTCATTGAAAAAAGACAAATTTTCTTTATGATGTCATCAAAACATCATCAAGACTGTACTTTTTTGTGGCCTATGGTGTTTTCACACCCCAGGACAAAATTTATACATATATGTCACATATCTTACTAGTGTCATACTCCTGAGTTTGGTCAAAATGAAAGGATTTTGGTGTGTTGGATGGATCAGATAAAAATATATAAAGAGCAAAGGGGATGACACAACACCAAGTGTTCATTACACCCTCTAGGACAAGTAGGTGTACCAAGAAGAGTGAGTGAAATGGAATAATACTACACAAAGATTGATAAGAGTACATGTGTTTTTGAAACTAGTATGAAAATGGAAAGACAAATATCAAATTAAGCTACATCAAGAATGGAAGAGAATCAAAGGAAAAATACAAGAACCAGAATGATTTTTATAAGTTTTCATACATGACAATTCTGGCATTCATTCATTCTTTTCACTAAATACAGATTTGTCAGTAGTTTTTAGTTTGGTCAAAATAATGAGAGGGTTTTGGTGTGCTGGGTAGATCAGATAAAAATGTGTGAAGAGCAACAGTGATGACACAACACCTAGTGTTCACTATACCCTCTAGGACAAGTAGGCGTACCAAGACCAAGATGTGTGAGTGACATGTATTAATGCTACACAAAGATAGCTAAGAATATATGGTTTTTGAAGCTAGTACAAAAAGAGAAATATATATTTAGGCTACATAAAAATGGAAGAGAGTTAAAGAAAAATATGAGAACCAGAATCAATTAGGATTATCCAAAATAAGTCAACTTTATCTCCAGGATTGTCTCAATTTTTGTTTGGATCTCTGGATTTGATTTTTATTTCAAGAAAATTCATACTTTAGGGTGGCTGTACTTATCTTTTTGAGGAGACACTATTTTATTCATTTCAGGAGTACTACCAGTGTTCAGTGATACAATTTTCAAAATTTACTTAAAAATTAATATTGGATGTTTATATTGTTAACCAAAATAGAAAATGCTCCATGCTCCTAGACTCCAAAAGACCATTTACTCTAACTGTACAGCAGTGGGAGTACAAAGAAAAACAATAGAATCACATGATTGTCAACAAATTAATACTAATTATCACTTTCATACATTCAAACACAAGAAAAGATTACAGCACAAATATGATAATTCCAATTCAAACAAACAGTGTATAGTCCATCAGTTGATACAATTTTGGTTCTAACAAAAATAATGAAATGTGAAACTTTTTTGATAAAAAGAAGCAAAGACAACTCTTCATTTAGCTCTATCATCAAGGTAATTAAGACAAATCCTTTCACAGTGTAAATTTTTTAAGCATTTATGGAATGATACATTTAAATATCAGCACATCTTTTTGAAAAATTAATAAATATTGTTGGAATATTATTATTTATTCAAATGACAAATACTTACACCACAAGAGCTGAAACCATGATTCTTAGGCAATCATAAAATAAAAAATATAGAAAACAAAGTCAAAAAAATTGAAGAAAAGGAGGATAATTTATCATTTTTTAAGGGACATATGGCCCTCAATTATCAAATGGAAAATCATGAAATAAATTAAATTTGCATTTTTCAATTAAATTAAACCAAGCTCTCCCTAAAAATCTAGAGTGAGTTTTTGAGAGAAGTTCCAAAGAGAGGTGTTTGGTTAATGATTGTGACAAAGATTTTGCTTAGTGTAATAATGAATCATGGTAATTTATGCTACAACAAAATATAGTTAACTTTATCATACCTGTTGCGGGAAAACAAGTCATGCAAACTAAAATTAGCGTATTGTATTTCCAATATATCATGATTGTTGTATTTGTATGTAGTCCTCCTAGGACATTTTTCTTGTATTCTAAAGTGCTTACTTTGTAAAAATAAGCTTACAATGAAAAATTAGGTGTTTTTTGGAATACTAGTAAAATTTCCACAGATGACTACAAATGAAGTCTTACTCCTTTGTATTCCATGCCAGTGGGCCATTAAAAAGGCTGTTGGCCTTTTTTCTGGCTCACTGATGTGAAATACAAAGGCGTAAGACTTCATAGTATTTGTTATGGTAAATGTAATTACACCATTCAAGACAAACTTGAGTTCTCTTGACTTACCCATTTGATTAAAAAGGGTAGACTTAGAAGTGAAAATTGGTAATTTAAACATTGCAAAAATGAAATAATTTTCATGCATTCACACTGAATGTATAGTTTATGGGAAATGTGCAATAATCATTCCACTTTCAATTATTCTTTTTGTGAGTTTTAATATGTGTTATGTTGTATGAATGAAAGTGGTGTCTTCCCATGGATTATAGGAAAACTTTGATATGTTGCAATTGGAAAATTATTGGAGGCTTCATGGTTTTGTGTTAATTGGTCAATCATTTTTTGGGCAAAAACAGCAAAGGAAAGAGAATGGAAATGTCATTGGGATTGAACATAGATTTCCAGGCCCACTATCATAGTATCATAAAGTTTTGGAAAAGTAGGAGGTAAGAATCAAGAAACCATTTGTCAAGGCCAAAATGTTGGGAACAAATCATAATGAAATGGCTCAACTTACATATGGGCTATTTTATCTATGATAGATTTTCTATTCTACATCCAAATCTAAACTTCTTTGTTGAATTTTACAATTATTTGTTTAATTCTATCCTATCAATCATGCAATAGAATTTTGACTTGACTGATGGAAGTCAATCAATATCTTTTTATCTACTAAGTCAATGAGAATATTTTTTCTAAATTGTAATTGTTAAATCTATTTGATCACAACCTTTGTACCCACAAAAATGGAATCTTGTTTGGAGATCTTGACTTGAAAACATTTATTTGCAATTGATACTGGTGCATTCAGTTTTAGTTGCCCTTGTTCCTTTGGTGTTGGTTGTTGGTTGTTGGTTGTTGGTTGTTGGTTGTTGGTTGTTGGTTGTTGGTTGTCAGTTATTGGTTGCTGGATGTTGGCCATTGGCATTAACCCAAAGATTTTCAAATGAATTGGATGAACAGAAAAAGAAACTAGAAGCCAGAAATACATATTAAGGCTAAACAAACCTTTGCTGAACTATACAGATAAAATTGTGCTTTAAGTTAAAAAATATGGTATTTGTTTTGAGAATACTTTCAAATAAAGTTTTCCTACAAGTATATCAAATTTTAGTGTTGTTTTTATCTTTAAAATATAATTACAGCACATGATTTTTTGAACAAAATTCAAATTTGATTAGTCTTTTTGAATAAAATGTAAATTGTATCATGCAAATGAAAAGTATTGTATCCACATATTACAATCCACTTTTGAATTCAATTGAACTATGGAAATATTAACTGTAAAATCTTGGAATTGTTCTTTTTGACTGTTTTTTTTTAATATATTTTGATATACTTGGGTCCTAAGACTACTGGATTCTTTTCTAGCTTGCTACTGTTTTTGATTAAGAGACAAAGAATTACAGAGGGGTACTAAACACTAACAATGAATTTCAAGCCCAAAAAATTATCTAATTTAAAATATAATATCTGCACCTGCAGCTTCAAGGAGAGGATTCTATACTTTGAATGAATGTACATCATTAAGGTGTCTACTCATTCTCCAACAACAATTGTCATTTCTCATGTACAGGTACAGGATATGGACACAAGGACCTTCAAATGATTATAAATTGTGCACAACTGATTCTTTTGCTTGAAGAAGGAAGTTTAAACCAGCTCTGGTTGGTAAATCATAATTTTGAGGAGTACATTTTCATCTAAGTTCAAGGAAGAGAGAGTAATTACTTTCTTGCAGCCAAGTGTAGAAATCAAGGAAAAAGACTTATTACAAACAGGTTGGCCATCAAGGACATTACTGCCACATCAAGGGAGGGTACAAAAATCTCAACAAGAAAATACCAATGGTTCATTTTCAATAATACATTGGCATACATAAAGCATATCAACATGTTGTGTGTCACTGATTTGTTGCAAAATAAATGAGTTTCATGGTTCATGGTTGCAACACATTTTTGTGCTTTAATCTTAAGCAACTGACACAACTATGTTTCTATTTGATCTTGGAATGCTTTTTCCCCCCTTTTGATTATTTCAACCAAGCTCAAAATTCTTACCTGGAACTGGATTTTTTTACTAATGGTGGTTTTACAAGTAGAATATTTGTATAGAATATGGTACTAATCTAGTTCCAGAACTATTCCCTGGTATTTTGCAAAGAATTTTGCATGTGTAGGCAGCTGATACTCTACCCCCCAGTATAGCACAATCTAATATCAGACATCTAGGGTGATAATGGAAAACTGGAAACAAATTCTTCTCAGATCCAGAAAAATATTTTGAATCAGTGCAGCTTACTATCTTTCACTACTTAAAACTAGTTCCAGACAAAATTGGCAACAAAACTACTTCCACCTGCATCAGAGTATGACTACTTATGAAAAGGTCTCATACCTCCTAGAGGGATGCAACTTATTGTATGAGTTTCATCATCCATCATCTACTGTCATTATCTAGTATTGGAAGACTACTGAAGAAAAAAGTGAGATAGCCTAGTAATTAAGGGATATATTGGGGATCAAAAAATGTCAACATGTATATTTGTCCACACCTTCCATACCCATGAGGAGATGTTGCAGCTGAAAATCACCTAAAAGTCCCACCAGTGGGATCTATTGAATTTTGCATAGAAAATTAAATACAAATCAATATACAAATTTAGTGATTATGTTTTTGTTTATTTTTCTTCAATAGCTGTCAAAAACATAAGAAGAAGGTTCAAAGTATCAGTCAGAGAAGAGCCAGATTGGGTGCTGCAAAAAGCTTGAAGGTAGCTACCTGTAAGATACAAAAAATATTTGAATACCTTTTCCTATGTATGATTCTACATCAGGATCTCTATTCATTCTAAGGTGTCTTGGAACTTTTAAAAATCCCACCAGTGGGAGGATAATTTTAAAAGTCTCACCAGTGGGATGATAAAACTCCTCATGGATATGAAATGATCTTATCTCTTAAAAATATTAAAAAGTTTTAAGTTTGAGATTTTTTGAGACAGGCTGCTAAAGCAGGATTCTTTAGAGTAGTTGATGATCACATCTCAATAAATTCTTGTCTTCCACTTTAGAAATTATTGATAATGACTCAGGGGCTTCATCTAGGATGTGTCAAAGTGAAAAATACCAATACAGTGTTCATCAGCATAAACCACTTGTGGTTTCTCCTACTTTCTGCAAGATGACACGTGCCATTGATGTTTCAGTCATTACAACAACAAATCTAACACACACCAAAACAACAATTTTCTTAATGTCACCCAAAATTCTATCAATTCATTTTAATACTACACAAAGATACACTTACCAGTTTCTATTCAGTGTCTCAATACTGAATGGGGGTCGCATCTGAGACCTTTCAAAAAATAAACTAGATCATTTGGAATTAGTCTTCTCAGTCTTCTTACCTATTTTGTTTATTGTCTTATTATTATGAATAAATAGCCATTTTCATCTACAATTCTCTGTTACTAATCGCAATACTCACGAAAAAACACTACCTTTTCCAGAGCATAAGTAGTAGCATTGCATTGTTACAAAAATCCTCCCCCCCAGCCAAATTTCCACCCCCACCACTTGCCCCAATCACTTTTAGTCCACCCATCCATTCTTCTCCTCATATTACATGCCCGAATAACACCCAAATACCATATAAGTGACGCCACAATCCCAACACCAGATCCAGCCAAAACCTGATACGAGTAATGATCATAAAGGTACACCCTACTAAATGGAACTGGGAACAACAATGCAAAGTAAAGAACGGCATACCAATGATAAATCCATTTGTCTTGCAAAGGATACATTAATATGCGGAGGAGAGCACCACTACTGCCACCCCCACCACTTTCCTCGTTAGATAATGTGACATTAGTTGGAGAAGAGGTCTCCAGGAGTGGTGAAGGGGAAGCACTCGACCCCTCATCTATCGCGATTCCGATTCCAGCTCCGACATCAATTACTCTGCTACTTCGTTTGATGGAGTCTCGAATTTGATCCTCAATGCTAAGTCTCCTTTCCGCATCAATGTCACGTTTTTGCCAACCATATCCCCATTCAAAAAAGTATCCATTGTCATTTGCATTTTGACGAATATGTTGCTGGTGCTGAGGAAGTTCTTGTTTCTTTTGGCAAGTTAGCCCGCATAATATATTTGGGTGGAGGACAAACAATTCTAGAAGAATGTATGTTAATAGTCCAATTGAAGTTGCTGCATGTCCACTGAAAAATTGTTCAACGAGAGCCGATAACATGGATTAAACAGTTAAGAAAATTTGATAAAATTATAAACAAAATACCGTCAGAAACAAGACGTCAAGATTCAAAGTGCCGCTCTACACAATTCAAAGAAAAAAATTATGATGTTCAAATAAATCTGACTTACCTTGGCATACCATACGACTTGAAATACAAACAACTTCCTTCCGGCCTATTCTGTTTAATCCAATGTTTGAAAAAGAGCTCATTCATCACAGAAATAATTCCCAGCGCCACCAATCTCGTAAGCGGTACGAAATTTCCCGACGCTAAAAATAACATCAAGTAGATAAAACCAAATAAATAGGGGAGCAGTCCGTAAATGATGGACATGACAGAAGGAAAGGTGTAAGGAATATTGGAAGTACTTTCATCAAAGGGATCAGACGAGCCAGCGATGGAGATGTCAATGTGGTCGAAGAGCTTGTAGCCACATGCCGATTGGATGCAAGATACTCCGAGGTTGGAACAGGTGGTGACATCGTCGAGGCCTTTGCATTCAATCATTTCGGATTCATCTTCGGTGTCGCAGATGTAGAGGTAGCGTGATTCTTTGGTGGCGGTGATTCCATCGTAGAGGAAATATACGAAGTAGGAGAGGGCGGCGAGGAGGAGCAGCCATCGGAGGTGTACGCCGGTTACAGGGCAGGTGGGGGGATTCATTATGACTCTACTGTTGGTTTCGCTGAGACAGTTGAGCGACCCAAGACATCAGCTAGTCAATGCAGCAGTTTGAATCTCGAGCGTGCTCAGAAGAGGGCGGTGTTTGTTGAGCTTGCTTTGGTGTGAGCAATGAGAGCGCGAGATAGAATAGCGAAAATGGAGCAATGGTGCGAGATGCGGGGCAACGCAAGGCTAATCCAATCCTGGCCAACAATCACAGGTGGATCATCACATACGCTGATTATTAGAGTACTACCTTATGGTACAGTAAGTACAATATCTTATGGTAGGTACAATACAGTACGAGTATCTACCAATCTCATTAGAAGATACTACTATTATTCTTCTTTATGTCAGCTGACAGCTGACGCCACGCCAAAAATAGTTTGGAATAATTAAGAGCTTTTTTTCACACTCTAGAGAGAGTAGTAGGTACATTGCATTCTCTTGTGTTGTGCAGGACCTCTCCGCATAAACTTGTTCTGTAGAACTTACTAAGTACCTTCTATGCAGGAAAGTGCTTTTGAGACTCTTTGTCCCACAACAAATCTTCACAGCCATTGAACCAACTAAGAATAGTAGATAACACTATTAATGGTAATACAAAGTGCCATTAAATTTTACTTTTTACTTTTGAATTCCAAGATCTCTGAATTTGACATATTGTATGGACATTCAAGAGATTTCTAAGGGTTATGGTTTCACTTTAAAAAATAAATTGGAGTATTGGGCTGATCATTCACTACCACAATAAAATTGAGGGTTACAAGTATGATATTAAAAGGATCCTTCTCTTAGAGGTTTTTTAACCTTTCAAGAAATATTAATCCCATTGGAATTGGTATGCCTCACGAGAAAAATACCTAGAATCACTCAAAATTTTGATCCCAAAATATGATCCCAAAATTCGTGTAGGATTGATACCATTAGGGACTAATTTTTTATACGTTAAAATTTTGTAATGAACATTTAGCTAATTATTGTACAATTCCTAATTAGACAGTTAGTCCTGTAGAATCAAAAGTTTAAGCCACAAGGGAGTATGTATGTAGACTACTCATAAAACCTCTTGAAGGGGATTAAAACCAGCCAATTGACAGACATTTTGATTTTGTAGAAATTACTTTTTGATACCGAACAAAAAACCACCCATAAACAGTCAAAATCAAATTTAGCTATTACTGATTTCTCATAAAATTTTTCATTTTCAAACCACCAATCCACAAAAAGATTCTCAAAAATAATACATGGCACATGACATACCATGAAAAACCATGCCTACTACTTTGATTGGTCTCTTAATGCTTCGTGATACTGTTCTGCTCTACACTTCCAACGAACTTCCACCATCTTGCATTGCATTGTCATTTGGAAATTGGTTTGAATTCACTAAATGTATGGTGTGTCCATATGCTGGAATAAGTTTGTCATTTATGCATGCCAACCCATTCCTACATAGTGTTCTGGATATATTTTCCCTTACATTGCATCTTCACCCTTCACTAATGATGAGCTGTCAACCTCATTCTTTGTTTCACCGTTGTTAGTGCATGTGTTGTACATTTGTCATGCTGCCATACTATTGTCATTTGTTTCATTTGTCATCTGCCTTTGCTCTTTTTAACATTTTCAAGCCTATCTCATCATAACATATAATTTTTTTTGTTTCCTTTTCAACACCTGCTCACACCATTCAACTCTGCAGTGTCAACATTCCTATCTTTTTCACCATAATTGCTTTTGTCTTCTTCAGGCAATTTTCATACTTTTATGTTTCAACTCAACACCTTTACTCCAAATACAATACACTATATTTTTTTTGCATTGTGTCTTTACAACAATCAATAACTTTGTTTACATGTCTTAGTTATCATGGTCTTTGCTATAATTGTTGCCATTTACCTTAAAAAAATTGAATTAATCATCATGTGTTTTGATTTAAAACCTATCTTCTACTACCAATGAACCTTCTCAATCTAAATCATGACATTTCACTGCAACTTCCTCAGCTCCATCTCTTTGTTGTCACTAATTACCCTCTTGATATAGCTTTGACTTATTTTGATAGACCATCTTACTGCATTTATAACAGCTCTTTGCTGTTGTTGTCTTGGTATTTTACCTTAATTAATGATTTGTATCAATTACAATGAGATATATATCACTTTTTTCCTGGTGATTGTCATCTTTGCACTTACTAGGGTTGATGTCATTGCCAGCGTTCATGTTCCATTTTTATCTGATTGCCTGAAATTGTTTTTTGTGGTTCTTGATGTTTTTTACTTTGTTTCTTCTTGTTGTATGTGTTTTTAATATTTCTTGGTACTTTAGCAAAACTTAGTACTAAGAGATCAAGTATTAGTTGTAGGTGCTTTACAAAACCATATATTTTATATGTCTTTGCCTTGTATATCATGAGTTTAATTTTGTTTGTTTGAACCAACCAAAATATTAGTACTTAGTAAGAATGGATTTTGTGGTATTATGAACCATTAAAGACTGAAACTGTGGTGCTACTATTACAACAATGTTTTTAATGATTTTCTAAGTAACAATATGCAATGTAAACAGAAAAAAGTTTATGTGTCTTAGCTACATAATTTTGGAAAAATTATGCTTAATTTTTCAATAATGATAAATTGCTTTAGATATTAAATCTTTACTTTTCTAAGAAAGAAATAGGAATTTACTCAAGAATTCTTTGAATAATTGTAGAAGTACAAATCCAATAACAAAAATATGAAATTGTGCTCCAAAGAGATATATAAACATTCACATGACATGGAAGTCTAACGTTTAATATTCAACACAGTTCCCAGCTAATACATTTGAATTGTGTAATCAGGGGGTGGTGCAGAGCCCCAAAAAGTCAGTTCAGGAAATAATATTGCAAAAGTTCTTCCATTTCATCTCCCTAAGCTTTTTCTTGTCTTCTCCATCTTCAAATAAGTACCAATGACGGTTTTTCTATTTTTAGGGAAATTCAACCAACTTTTATACAATATTTATAAAGATTTAGCAGACAAGTAACAATACTAGAGTTATCTCACTGACTATACATCATCTAGTTTGTAGTGCTTCATAACAAATTAGCAATCTGAGGCAACAGACTCACATTAGTGTAGACAAATTCACCTTTGTATGTAGTAAAAGCAAAATTGATTTTCACTACTACCTTTTTCTTCAACAATGGATAATGTAGCTGCTAAAGTTCACTCCCTTCAAAGATCAGCACCAAAAATACAGTACCAACAACATCAATAAACCAAACCTCTTTTTATGCATCACAAAGTGTCACCTTATCACATGGAAACAAGATTTCACATGGGTGATGGAAAAAATTCCAACAAAATGATTCTACATAGCTCATTACAAGCTTTGGCAAAAATTTGACAAATACACAAAACACAACAACAAAGACTTCATCACTGCAAATCCTTCACCAATACAGTCAAAATTCCATTTTGACTAAGAAATGTTGTGTTATTTGATGGCTTCAACAACCATATCAATGGTTGATAACAGCAAAAGCAAGTTCAGAGGACTCTGTTACTTAATAAGTTATCAACAATTACATCAGGAACGTCAATACTAGGCTGATAGAATTGAAATAACCATTGAAATCAAGGTTCACACTGGTATCCCATTGGACACAGGAATTATTGCTTTTGTTGTTGGGTGACATTGACATAAACACCATGCTGTAAAAGAAAGCTGTGGGTTCTTAAGCCATACTGCAACCAAAAATATTTAAAGTGCACATTGGTGGGTGCAGATCAGTGCATTACATGAAAAAACAAAAATCAGAAAAGAAGAAAAATATTACTCAATTCTGCCATGGCCAAAAATTCAAACTTTAAATATTTAAATGCCATGGACATTGGTTGTACCAAATGAAATGATTGGTCACCCTTTCATCTTAGCAATCAATGATGATAATCAACCAAATCATACAAAAATAAAAACATGCATCTTGAATCAGATTAGATAGAAAAAGCAACAGATAATAAATTTCATAAAAAGGCATTGCATTGCTCAAGTTGTAGTAATGATAGTGAAAATGAAATAGAATAACTAAATAACTTTTCACAAAACGTAAGGCAGTATAAAAATTTTTTAAAGTATGAATATTAACACAGCAATCATCAAAGATAGTAACAAATTGCTCCTGGTTAATAATTAAATAATAAAAAATAATCTCATTTGAAAATTTTATTCAAACATATTTTTTGTATTTGTTCAAATGTTTGTTCAAAACTGCAGTTTTGAATTGTGTTTTAATTTGTTGGTAATCTAAGTTTGATGAAAGTTGAATTTCAAGTTGAATTTTACACCACTATCATAATAGTTGGAAATTTATGTGATTACAAATTTAATTTTAAACTAATAACTGAATTGGAGGTTGCATAGTAAAATCTCAAATTACAAATATACAATGATATTTATTAGTAGCACATTGAAAGATATAAATTGAATCTGTAAATTATCTTGAAAAGTGACAGCTTTAAATATGATTATCATTTATAACTTTACTTTCAATTCAAAAGTGATTTAAATTTAAATTTTAGTCCATTTTCTAGTAAAAAAATTTACAATACACCATGATTCTTACACAATATTATGTGATTTGGGGAATCTGTAACACAGAATCTAACAAAATGACTTCATGTTTAATCTGTAACTGTATCTGTAGCAACCATTCAACAACTTCAAATATAAATTGTAGAACTGATTTGCAACAGTTTTATTTTGAAATTTATAAGATTTAGATGATATAACTTATTACTAAACTTCAATTTAGAAAAATGTTAGATTCTAAATAGCACCTAACAGAAAATTACTGGTAACTGTTTTGATTGCACACATGTTATAATTTTAATAGAATACTTTTTGCATCTGAAATTGCACTTTCAATTTTGTAATTGTATTTAGGTCACACAATTGAGTTTTCAGCTATGATTATGTTTAGAATCAGCTAAGAATTTTGGATGTTTTTTTTTTTATTTGAATAGAAACTATCATTTTCTTCCCATCTAGTTACTTTAAAGTCTGATAATGAAAATGATGATGGAATTATGATTTAAGTACAAAATCACTAGGATGTCTGATTTTGGGAGGTATTAAAAGATCAAACTTAAATAATTTGGTTAATTTTGACTATAACATCTTTACATTTGGGCTTGAAGATGTAGCCAGTGCTGGCATATTACATCATTTGTGTGGCAAAGTGTCTGTAAATGAGAGGTGGGGGAAGTTAATATGAGTATATAATTTAATTAAAAGAAGCCATACTTTTATCTGGTAGAGACAAACTAGACATTCTTTTTATCAGAATATGGTGCTTCCAAATCAAAAAGACCATTAATGGCAATATTTCAAAAATCAAGCTCTTTATTTTGCCTCTTGATGGTACTATATGAATTGGTGCTTATATTATGATGCCAAAGATGAAAGTATTAAGCACTCAAAGTTTTCAATAGAATGTACTCTTTTATGTGTATTCATTGAGAGATGCTTTCTAGTAAGACATGACTTATTTTTTGTAGTCTTAATTTTGTGGCATGATTATTGAGATAAAAAATCAACACCTGAAAGGGAATTTGTTTTCAAAACAACTGTTCAAAAAAACCTTAGTTTTCTACTACTTTGTTACTTAATAAACAAATATTGTAGTCACTAGTATTTATTATATCTTTACAGGCAAATATACACTTTTAAAATGGATTGTGAACAGGACAACATTTTTTCATATTTTACTTGCAAACTTAATTATTTATAGATCTAACAATACTCACACTTTGATCAAGTACAATTGGGATTGAAACTGTAACATTTTTCTACCACATAGTGCAATCAATCAATCATTTTGACTTTCAACTCATTTGTCATATTACAAAGAAATACTGAGATGCCAAGTATTTGTCACTGAAATAGAATGTTTCTGTAAATAATTATCAAGTGACTTTGATGCAGACTCTGAGGAATTTTTTCATCAGAATTTGTAAGCAGTTGGAAATACTCTTGAATTTGTTCTTTTTTTAGTGAATCAGTTATCATAAATTTTTGCAGTTAGCCTTTCACCACAAAAAATCTACAATGTATTGAAGCTCATTTTTATGATGTGATAAGAAAATAATGGTCCCATTATTTTGATGATATTTTCATTGGCACTAGGTCATATATCATTAGAAAAATGTGATGATAGTAAATCCAAAAAGGTAATTATCAATATTATTTTTCTGAATAATATTAATAAATAGCTTCTCACAAAAATCTGAGTAAAAAAGCTTTTATCAAAAACTTTTGACATATATTCCAAAAATGATAATATATATTGAAAATAGCATCAGATTGTGGCAATAAACCACTCAGTCAAAAAAGATAGGTTCAATAGCTAAGTTTCTGTTGAAGAAAATAGTCAGCAATCTTTCAAATGTTTTTATTATTTACAAAAATTATCAATTTCATATGTTGTTTTCTATTTAATCTAGATTAAATTAGCCTTGAATTTGTTGATAATCTCTTGTGCTCTGTAAAAAGGTAAAAATCTTGTTTTATGTGTGTGGTGCAGCGCTTACAACTGGATTACTTCCAAATTTAAATGTCTCATTGTTGAATTCTGTGTTAATTATTCTTACTATTGTGAGACCACAATGAAATTATATTTGTTCTTATTATTTCATTATAATATGAATATAATTTTAGCTTTTTCAATGTTACTATTGGATTGAAACTATCTCATTTAAAAGCATAAAGGATTGGGTTTCACTCTATGATTTTTATACCATTTTTGATACTGCAAAAGGCTCATGATTTTCTTCAAATACAGTATGTAAATTTTACTTACTTTTACTTGTACAGTCAACCCAATGTTTTTGAATTTCTAAGATCTTCATAAAAATCTCATGATGTGATCTTGCAATTATTTGAATTATCTTTTTTATTTATTTCTATTATTTGGTATCAAATAGAAATATCTAAAGATTTGCAACACAATTTTCTGTAGTAGTATCAGTTATTGGCATGGGAACTTTAATTTTAATTTCATTTTAATGGAAAAGTTTATACAACTCCTTGAATTACAAACTTTCTAGATTTTGTTTTCTCAAGAATAACAATAAATATTATGTTTTGTAATGTATCATATATCTGATGCATTTAGTCAATTATTAATAGATTTACATAAATATTCATATACTTTAATGAAAATCAGAAAAATAATCACTAACTGGAAATAGTTGGAAAGTAAATTGTTGGTTAGAAGTAATTAATAGTAAATCTGTAGAAACTTTATTTATTTTTTCTGAAAGGTCTATAACTTTTCAAATTTATACTAAACAAAGGATTTCAATTTACAAACTTTAATTTTAAAGCATAGAATGTGTAACTAAATTATAAAAAATAAAAATCATTGTTTATCTTACATAAATTATACAGAGAATATAGATGGGTAACTTGAATTTTCATTCTTTTTATTAGTTTTTTCTTAATACAAGAATTTTCCCAGTGTTGTCATAATTCATGATTTCCAAACTAGATGAATAAATTTTAAATCAGGATGTTCATTTTTTACTGACATCAATTATAAGAAATAGTTTTAATATGCTTCTGTTAGTGAATAGTATTATAATAGGATTTAGTAAGAACTAATTTGTTTTATAGCAATGTTTCTGATGTTTTATTTGATGAATGGAAATGTTCAATGCACTAATATTGAATTCCTTCTAATTTATAATTTTATTTTCAATAAGAAAATTTTCAACTCAGTGACAACAACATAAAAATCAGTTTATGTGGACTCATAGCAATATATTTGTGGAACTCAAAAAAGTATACATTTTTTCATCTTTTTTATCACTTATTGTTTCTTGGTGATCAAATGAGTCATGGTTACATACTCTACAAGATTGAAATTGAATATTTTTACATACACATATCAATAATAGATAATTCTACTGCACAAAATAAAGAAAGGAATTATTCAAAAATATTTGTACACCCAATTCTTTCATACTTAGAAGCTAGATTGTCTTTTGCCCTTGGAAAATTCAGTTTTTCTGTTTTTTTAACATTTCGTCCTCTTTGAGGGAAAATACATTACTCTGGCCAGGAGTATTGAAAATTGGGTCCAACTGAAAGTCATCATTCATCATGCACTCACCCATTTTCTGTTATGTATCATTTAAAGGCCATGATTCATGCCATATACCATCCATTCACCACCACCACCATCTCTAACTGATGCTATATTTAGCATATTCTAATACAGATTTTGTAAATGCAAATGTATTTATCATTTTTCTTTTTAATAAAAATAAGCATTAATGCATTTATAATGTTTCCTTTCACAACTCTTCTTTGTACAATGATTTCAATTTCCTTTTTATTCTTACTTTGTCCTTAAACCTCCCCTCTTAAAAATGAGAACAAAAACTTCCAAAGGGAATTTTTTCTTATGGGGAAAATTTCCCTACTCTTATTTCTCTTTCCTAATTCTTCACCTCAAAAGGCAATACTCAAAATATATAAAGTTTCCTTGCTTGACAGGTACCCTAATTACCAGGTAAAATTTTTAACCTAAAAACAAAACAGGTATTTGAAAATCAATTGAGTTCACTTTCAATGAATGATAAATTTTTTTTAATGACCTCTCATAGGATTGTGCATGAAGATGACACACTAAATAAGAGAAGGCAAATATTACATGCAATCATGTTTAAATATGAACCGAATTTTAAAGGAAATTGAAACCAAAACAGCTAAAAATTTTCTTGTGAAAAAAGGACTGGGTAAAAAATTTAAAAGTGAACCAGGTTCACTCTTACCAACAATTGGGGTAGATTCTACAGGTCAGAACATAGAAAAGGCCTAACACACACTCTCAAGGCACTCTTCAGAGTGTAAAAACTTGTCATTTCTCCAGACCATCTTTCTAGTGAGTAATTGCAGGACATGGGGCCTTTATATCATATATATATCACTCTACATATTTTGAAGTATGATTCTACTACCTATATGTGCCAATTGCAATTCCTATATCAACATATATGGGCAAATTGTCATAGGTTAATATTGATTCCAATGTAGAAAATATTTAATTTGTCAGATTTATCTAGCAGATCAAAAAAATGACATAGTGCTATATTTATCTATTTGACAGCATTTTCTATTCTTGCTTATTGTGCAAATGCATAGACACATACTACTTTACTGTAGAAAATATTGATTGTTGTTTTAAAGAGTAGATTTAGTATATATTGCACTATAACAATCAATATATGTTTCTTTACTTATCCAGGTTGTGTAGAGATGCTGTATACTTGGTATGTTTACTTCTTGGTTACGTCCATACCTATATATCTTTACTATATATCTATTTAAAATTATTTACTGAAATCTTTGTGTAGAATTGTACCATTTTTGCGTAGCTTCTATTTTTCAGTCCAAATTTTCAAATGTTTTTATGAATCCAAACCAATTAGAAAGAAACTGATTTTGGCTCCACCATGGTATTGACAAAGTCAAACAGGCATCTCGTGCCACAGGAGATCTCAAAACCATCAATGTTATTGTCATGAAATTTGGATAATATTATCAACTGATTCAGATGCCAAAGGTTTCGTGACATTGGCATCTTTTACAACATTTGAGGGACTTGGCCATGGCAGCCATGTCATTTTTCCTTCAAGCTAAATTATCAATGTAATCATTGGCACCGCTAAGTAAAGATAGAGTAAAGATAGTAAACTATTTAATTGTTCAACTACACTAGCACTATGGTAAGTATTAAGCAGCCAACATCAGCAGCAATGGTGCCGTGGAAGAGCCATTGAGGGCAGATGGTGGAATCATTGTCCCACCTAATTTCTATATGGCTTGTTCTGGCATGGCAGCCAATGATGGTTGATTGCGCCCACCTCACATAGGATTTATAAATGTAGACACATAGCAATTAGACCAAATTGACCCAATGGCTGCTACCACAAGCTAGTCAACAACAGCCAATATGGCACTGTTGCCATCAAAAAAAGAGTTATGAGTGCTCTATGATGGAATTGATGGGTTGGAATCACTTGGTTGGGGCAGGATTGGAGGTCTTCACCTTGGTTTTACCTCACCAATCTATGTGTCTTTTTTATGTAGATACCCTATTGTACCTATACAATAAGTACCATAGCGGGAAAGTTAGACATTGTATCAATTCTTTTAGAGTCACGAGCTCATTAGCTTATTGTCTCCAAAAGTGCCAAATGCATTCTTTAGAGAAAAATTTTCTCTATAGAATGCATTTGGCCTTTTTGGTGGCAAAAGACTCATGACTCTAAAAAATTGACACAATGTCTACCTTTTATGCTATGGTACTTATTGTATGGATACAATAGGGTATCTACCAAAAAAGAAAAGATGCATAGAGTGATGAGATAAAACTGTTGTGTGGAGTAAGGCACACTCAATGATTACAAGCAGAAATTTACCATATTTGCTTGCATATATGTTCTCAGCCTCAAACCCTACAAGACAAGGCAAATATTACAAGATATATTGTTTAAATGTGAACTCAATTTTAAAGGAAGTTGAAAACAATGCATCTAAATTTATTCTTGTAGAAAAAGAATTGGGTAAAAAGTTTATAAGTGAACCGTTTTCACTTCACCAACAATTACACTAGAGGTTCTACTACAGGTCAGAACGTAGAAAAGGTCTGACACACACTCTCAGGTGCAAGGCACGCACTCTTTAGAGCGTGAAATCTCACCATTTTTTTATGTCAAAGGACGTACTCGAAGTGTATAAGTAAATACAATATGTAGGTAGTAGTATTGTTCTATAGGATAATGTCAACTTTACAGCAGCTGTAGTACAGTATTACTAATTCACACGTAGCTCTACAGAACTGATGTAACTGCCATAGACATTAATAATTAGTACCAAAGAAATACGTACTTACTTGTCCATACATCATATGCATGGGTAATAACCATAAATATTTTTATGGTATTGTACTTTACTGTTGTATGTAGTAAAAATTGTACATAGAAAAATATCCGGAACTTACAACTCCGTCTTCTCTCTACGCGCACTCTTTTCTCTACTACTATTCCTACTTACTTCCTTCTCAGCTAAAAACTTCGTCATTATGGGTATACCCGGAAAATAATACCCAAATACTTCAAATATAGGGTAGTAACCTTTATAATGTAACTGACTTGTCAAATGCTGGTATAATCAAAATTAGGTATTTTCATAAGTAGTAGTTTACACCATTTATACCCCATCACAAGTACCTAAGCATGGTAGCATACTTATGCAAGGTATATAAGTCTGTTTAAAGTAGATATTTTAGTCCAACTAAAATCCAATGACTATAAACGTGACAAATAGTGTGAAATTGTAAAGTGTCCATCATTTACAGATAATTTGGGTCCAAGTGAAACAATAAAATAACTACCATGGAAGGATATATACGCAACAAGGGAACATCAAAGCTGTGGCAGAAATGGGTGAAAGGTGGAACAACAGTAAGATTAGTTGGTGTAGAAGGAGACAAAGGTAATGGAGAATGGGGAAACAGCTGTGAAAGTTTCCTGCAAATGTTTAAGGCATGGAGAAGTAAAACCCATCACTGGTTTGGATGAATATATTGTAACCTTCTGCTATAAATTGGTTAAATTAATGGTATTGGGATTCCCACCACAAAGACTGAAGATTGTTCCTGTGATTTTGGCAATAAAATCATGCTTCTTTGCTGGCACTGGAGCCAAAATAGTGAAGACATGGCTTTTTGAGCCAAGCATATTCAAAGGCTGCTGTATGTCTAATAACTCATTTAAATTGCTGGATCATGGTTTGGAATAAACATACACCACTGTTTCTATCAGGGTTAATCAAAGGTGAGATATTCAATCCCTAATTGGATGAGGCCCATGGACAAGGGTATGAATTGTTTGCAGAAGAAGGATTTTTTAAGGTTTTGAGTGGTCCCACAACATAATTGGTACCATTGCCAATGGCATCAGCAGCAAAAATGGCATCAATCTTCTTGAACTTTGTTGGTATTCCTGTGCCACCTTGTAAGAATGTTGGTTTTCTGGGGGCTTAGAGGTACTTTTGTTAGCATACTGTGTATTGCATGCCGTGTACATTTTATTTTCCACGAAGGCTTTTTCCAATGACACTGTCCCAATATCATTAACTGTCTCCTATCCCATAGAAAAGTTGTAAGTGTGTATAACAAAAACAATGGTGCAGGGTGAATTACAAGCATTATTAGCCTTAGATCCCTTAGATCATGAGAGTAGATGAGAGTACATGTAGCAAATAAGAGCGCACTATCTCTACATCCTTGTTTATGAGAGTAGACCCATGGTCATATTAATCAGAGAACTTTTCTATTGTTTTTGTGAGCACGAAGACTCTTTTTTCTTTGTTTTCTTCATGAAATTTCAAATATGAGACTACAATTAGGAT
>JALLOT010000538.1:0-22869 GCA_036939595.1 Thalassiosira livingstoniorum
GAAAGTAAACAATAATGGGTGTGAGCATTCAATTGTTAATATTGTGTTTACATTCTTGTGACTATATTGGTAATAATATGGGAAAAGTACTACAATTTTTACTTGTACATGGCTATGTACTTACATACCGCCGGGTATGGTAAGTACAATAGAAAATGGAGGAGTATTATTTTTATATGTACTTCTATGCTATGGAGCACGGTGGAATATGGTAGAAAATGGGAGCCGAAAATGAGGGCAAATGGCAAAAAATAGTGAAAAAACTCCAATGCAGAAAAATTCTGTTTTTTTTTAAGTGATCATGTTAATTTTGAGAATAATAAGTATATTTTTTTGTTATAAAAAGAAGAGACTATTGCAATAATAAAGCTTTGTTTCTTATACATTCTTTCTTTTAGGTTGATGAAAGAATTTGCAATCTGAAATGCAACATTTTCCCAAGAATCACCAAATTCCAGTAATTCTCAAATTTTGATAATTCTCTCTTTCCCAGATATCCGTACATTATTTCTAGAGTGATTTTTTTTGCTTTTGTTGCAAATAATGGCAACAATTTTTCAATTCTACAATATTATAATGTGTTATCATATTATGACAACAATAAAATTCAGGCAATTGATACTTGTCATTGGGTCTCAATCTTAAATGATGTCTTATTCAAAAATTGCTGCTTATGTTACAATATAATTTTTGATTGAATCATTAAAATACAAAAAATTTCAACAGTTTTTCAATAGCATATATGATTTTTCTCTAGGAGTTCACAGCATTAAAATAATATTAATAAATAAATGCTCATAAATTTCCCTCTTCTTTCAAAAACTTTCAAAAGGTACAATTATCTATAACAATAACATATTAAATGTGCTACTTTAAAGAAACAAAGAAACTTTAGATGGACAACTTCCAGGGCGATACTGTTGATTTTGGCCAAGAATCATTCCAAATCCTAGTCAACCAAACTCAGTTCATACCCCTTCTTAATTTCAATGCTTTATAATTTTACATTTTTTGGTTTTGTTTGGACAAATATGGCATTAGTGAATGAATTGCTATTAGTAAAGGTTTTGAATCAGATTACTGGAAGTGTATCATTTGGTCATGACAACAGCAATGCAAAATAATTTCAGCTTAAATGTTGCCAAAAATACCCATTGTATCTTCATTATAATTTTTGAAGTGTTCTATTGTCACTACTATCTCTTGGAAATTACTTAGCTTTGTCAAAGTATTACAAATTGCTTTAAATTGGCAATAAATCTCCTTAGGCTTTTCACCAACAGCCAGCTAGTGGCTTTGTGTTTTATCAACTGTTTTCTGTCACTCACATGCCATCCAAGGGGATTACATCTCTTTTGTCTGGTTTTATAGCCACATCATAAGTGCAACACAGAAAAATAAGATTATCATACAACATGGAGTGACGCTCTAACAAACAAGTTTGTTATTGTTAAGTATGATGAATGCTCCATGAAACCACTCAGAATCATTAAAATTATGCCCAAGACAGGGGTTTGCACACCCCTGCTGAGACAAAAATAGAGTTCAAGTGCATACTCTCTGCGTATTAAGAGAAAACATGGGCCAAATGGTAAGTTTTTCTTGACAAGTGACAATTTTACTCTAGTTTTTATTTACTAAGTAACCCTAGTTAAAAAATATAGTATCTCTAATTAAAAATGATCCCAATGAAGTTATTTTTAGTAGTTGCTATGATTAGCCTAGGAAGGTCAATAAAACAAATGCAAGAAAATCTACAAAGACATCTTCTAAAATGATTTTATTTAATTTTAAAAACACCAAGAAAATATAATGCTACACATTTGTGCACAGCTTCAAACCAAAAATAATAATCTACAACAAGCATATTATATCTCACAAGGAATAAATATTCCATCTAGATGCTGCAAAATTGAGCTTGAAAAAAAAAAAAATACAGTGAAAAAAGTACAATATAAACTGTGAAGAATAAAGTATATTAGAATATTCAAGAGAATTTTGATAGACTGATTGCAAAACAAAAAAAATAGATCCTTTAGTTTCCTGAATTGAGAGAATATGATATATCTCCACCAAATTTGCACTTTGTGTATTTATGTACATAGTAGTGTAAAGTGCACATTCTGATTTTTGTTGAGGCTCTTTTTCATTCAAACTTTACTCTACAACTACTCAATATTTTTTTCAAAAAAGGGGGATATATATGGAGTCTGTATCATGAATAAACTAGTCTGGTAATGTGTTCTGGATTTGAAAAATTGATTTAAAAGAAAAAATTAGAAGTTGCACCATTTTGTATTTGTAGAGTAAGTTACTTATTTTTTTGTACCTCTAATGTACCAGTGTTTAACCATTTAGACACCTAACATCAAATAGGTTGTTTTCAGTCATTACATGGGTACAACAGCATTTTCATGACATAGGAGAAGTATTAGTAGCTCAAGCAATACATATAGAATTGATATGTCTATTGCAAATCAGTTTTTATTCACAAATACAAAATATCAAAATTGCCTAAAAGACAAAAAAACATTTTCCCACTTTAGGTATCCAAATGGAAAATGGCAGAGAAATAGTACAAGCACTATAGAAGAATTACATAAAAAATGAATAGATCTTGAAAAAACTTTATTACATGAAAAATTGGTAGAAAATATCAAATCAAAGGACTAGAGTAAGACAATCAAAAGCAGAAATGTGATACATAAAATATAAAAAAAGCTAATGAAGGAACTTAAAAGTGATCTATTTGTTTCTTCAAAGAAAAAAAATCCACAAGCCCAATTCTGTTTCAGAACACATGAATTTATCACATAAATTACAATCTATTTGTTTTTTAGGTTTCTAAATGGTTTTTAATATAAGAGAATGATACATGGTAACACTGGAGAGTGCTTTTCTCTAGATACTACAAAGTGGCATGCCAGAAGGGGAATCGAACCCCCAACCTCAGAACCTCATGGTTCTCCCAAGGGATATACTATAAAGTGCCAAAGAAGGGAATCGGACCCCACAGCCTCATGGTTGCAAATCATGAGAAGTAATATCAGAAAAGCCAGCGCCGGGAATCGAACCCAGGACCTCATGTTTAACGTACATGCGCTCTACCAACTGAGCTACTGTGACTTGTTGCTTGAAGCAAGTAGTCTGCTGTTTTTAACTCTCTACTTATCTCAGCCAGAGACCCTAACAACTGCTGTTGCGGGTCTGCCATGGTTTGATAAGCATTCTACTCACCAAGGGTACTCAGTGGTACACCTCTGGGCCAATAGGCGCAGTAAAGGCTTTCCGTCCATGTCTGTGCACATCTAGTCTGGCCTAGACTATGATGAAGTTATCTGTTACTGTCAGATAACACCATGATCTAAATATAACAAGATTTTTAATATAAGAGAATGATACATGGTAACACTGGAGAGTGCTTTTCTCTAGATAAGCATTCTACTCACCAAGGGTACTCACTGGTACACCTCTGGGCCAATAGGCGCAGTAAAGGCTTTCCGTCCATGTCTGTACACATCTAGTCTGGCCTAGACTATGATGAAGTCATCTGTTACTGTCAGATAACACCTCTGCTGAAAATGATTTCCAACCCCCTTCAGGATAACTATCATAAGTAAAATAGTAGTGAAGGTGCGAAATTGACTCTAAAATACAAAAATGACTTAAAATACAAATTGATTGTATTATTTTATTATTTGCAATACTAGAGGTAATTTTACAGCTTGAAAGTTGAAAATGAAGTATAAAAAATTGTTGGAGTCTAAAATTGACTATCAGTCAATTTTAAAAAATTGACTGACATAAAATTGAGTAGCACAGGAATGATGGTGTTTCCCTTTACTATCTTCAGGGACACTTCACATGGTAGCTAGTTGATATTTGGTTCAAATCAATCATTCAAAATTTTCTTTGGCATGCAATATGCAGAAGATGATTCACTCCTTACCAGAATCAGCACCACAGTCTATATAGCCATATGTTTCATTGTACTAACTTTTGATTCAGGATGATAGCATAGAGGGTGCAGTACATCTTCATTACCTTCCAATACAATGCACATTCAACAAGATCTTCCATTTCCACTTGCAGTAAACTATGATTCTACAGTCTTGCATTACCATTACTTCTTTTGTTTCTTGACAAACTTTGACACAATCAAATACTTGGTATCTTAGCTCATTACTTGAAGCTTTTTGATATTCTAAGAAAATAATTTTGTCATGCTGGAACAAGTTGCTGAGACAAGCAATAAAACCCCAAACAGATAGCAATTGAAAAGGCAGCACAAAAACTTCTTTTGAGAAAATTGCTACTTGGCAACAATTAAATTTAATCTGAACTGCCTGGTTTGGTTCTTATAATTTTTTGTTTTGGATGTCTGATTGGCATTCATGCTGCTGTTCAACACATACATCACCACTAATTGGTTTGTTGTTTTTACAACAGAACATCTCATTTTTAACTGTTTTAGTCAAAAACATATTACTAGTGTTATTTTGCTGCATAAAGCCTTTCAAACAAAAAATTAAATTATATTTAGCATCAAATGAATCTATCAATCACACCTAATTCCTATTTTGGTAAGTTGTAAGTTTACCATATTTTAGAGCTAATAGCACTCACAAGGTGTGAAGATAGAATGAAAACATGTTAGTAGATCTGTTCTTAAAATGTTAGAATATTGATTTGAATCTTATTTTGTTTTTTACTGATTGTAGCGGTAGAAAATTTACCATAACCCACCCCATCATCATTACACTCATTTTTAGTCCCATAAGGGCCATTTTGATCCCAAGTAGTGCACCCTTATAACTCACCAAGGGCTCAATATTTTTGCACAAAACTTTTTGAAGACTTCATTAGGGTCAATAAAAATGTTTTGACAAATTATCATGCTGTTTGAAATCATTTGAAAAATTTCCACTTCATGGGAACTATCCCTAATCCAAAAAGACTACTCAATCTCAATCAAACCAATTGAATCCATCATAACTTGATTTCAATTTAATGATGATTTTTCTGTTGCTCTTCCCAATTGGTCAGGTGAAGGATTTTTACAGAGTGTGTATGGCAAGTCAGCCCAGTTGTGGAGATATAATTACTTGAAAATTGGTCAAGGTGGGTACAAAATAATAAGTTCAAATCTACTTGTATGTCAGAGGGAACTGTGTAATACATTTTTGAATGGTACTGGCATATTTTGGTGATCATCATTTCTTTTAGTGACTTTGGTTGTTGAAAATGACAGGCTTCCTTTCTAAGTCTTTGAAATTATATTAGTATTTTGTGTTCTCTGATGCAAATTATTGATGATTGTTTTCTTTTTTGGTGACAATATTACGGTCACATGATAACTAAAACAATAAAAAATATAGGAAAGCAGGTTCTTAAAGTAAAAAGACATTAACCATGCCATACTGAAAAGTGTGTGATATTAGATGGATTCCAATATGATTTTGGTGTTTTGCTCATTGATATTTTATCAAGATTGAAATATCTTATATTATCATCAATGCTGCACAGTTTTAGTTATTCTAATTTTTATTTTTGTTGCTATCTGTGTGGCATATTTTATATAGATTGATTGGGATGATGAAACTTCAAGGGCCATGGTCATCATTTGCAATTCTATAGCTATCTTCTCCTTTTTCAATCATGTGTGATTGTAAAAATTACTCACGTATTTAAATATGTTGAAAATATTTACTTTCCATTAGAGAGTATATGCTGATATCTGTTTATATCAATTCCACTTTCAAGTCAAAGAGCACCCATATATAATTGGGTTCAACGGTGTGACAATTTCTTGGCATTGATTTAAATAACTCAAAATTGTAATTTCCCATAATTCAGCTGCTAGCTAAATTAAAATTTTGATTCACTGCAACACATGTGCTATTTTTATAACCATTTTTTAAATTGAATGTGATGTTAGCAATATTCATAAACAACTACTGGATGAACTCTTTATTGGAAATGACCAAGACTGAATCTGGATCTTGTATGAGCACCTCACAGATGATGAAACAGAAGTGTACAAAGCAAGGAAAATGAGTATATTTTTATGAAGAAGTAGAAGTGAGAGAGTGATGCTGATTGACAATGAGTCAGTTCCATATGTTTGGAAAGTGGTGGTGAAGTTTCAGAGTCCAATTTTAAATTTAAAGGGATAACCAGAGGATGATGTAGATACAGTCCTAATGCTGATGCTGATCAGTAAACAGATCTACACTTGGATGGGAAGACATTCTTAGGCTTAGGTGGCAATACAGGATAGATTCTGACCATCACTTTTTTCAAAAATGTGGACCAACTAAACAACCATACACTCCTGAAATACTATTGGCCATATACAACATGTTGATCGAGTTGATAGAGAAGGGGGGTACAATTCATCCATACCTAGGGGTAATTTTGGAAGGTTATCACAAAGAAGTTCAGCAAGTGTATATTGATACAAATGAGAAGGTATCTTTGGATGTGCAAAGGATGCAAAGGGGACAATCTCAGAAAAACGTGGCCCCACTTTTGCATCAATCTGCACATTCAAAAGTTTTCCCTGGGTCTTGTGATGTGTTATTCTCTAAGCAGTTGGTATTTGGTGGGAAGTCTAATTGGTTTAAATGTGACAGAGGAAGGACCAAAGGACCAAGCCATAGTTTGGATAGGCTAATGGAGGTGCAGGAGGCAGTGAAAGATGGAAATAATCACATTTAGGAATAGTTTTCCTCACTTGTCTGGACAAATGATAAGCTACAAGTTGTGCTGTAAGCAACCCTCTCAACTAAAGCTATTTCAATTTGCTTGCCATTCTTATTTTCTTCATTTTCTCTTTACTCAGGAATAGTGGAATGATCAAATTAAACAAGCATTTGTCTTCCTTTGTAATATAGTGCATGCCATTCTAACTTGTTTCAGCCATTTGTAAGTAACTATGGGAAAATTCTGCATCTTCCAGAATTTGAATCTTGTACAAAGAATAATCTCATTCAACCCTATGTTTCTCTTTTCATTGTTCAAGTAAGATTCAAATCAAGGAACTATTTGAGACCAGGATCTGCTTTCATCATCAAATAGGTGGAAGTGGAAGTATCTTGTACAACCTGTATTCAATGGCACAAAAGCCTATTGGCTTCCGAGTTCTTATTTTGTCAATTCTTTGCCACTTTTGATGGATAAGTTTGACAAACAAGAGGACAAAATCTTGCACCTTTTGTACAAAAGTTTGATGGATGAGGAGACTCTTCCTCATAAATCTTTGAGACTTTTGAGATTTTTGGACCAGGGTTTGAAGGAAGATTGTATTCAAGTATTTACTGCACAATTTGGGGATTTCTTGAATCAAGATATTACATATGGTTCCTTGGCCAAAATGTTTTAAGATTTTGTTACACATGAAAATATTGAGATTGTATGGAATGAGATAATTGGTCAATCAAATCATTTTACCGGGAGTGAAAAATCTGTTTAGTAGAAACTTACCAAGGAAAAATGTCATCAATTGTGGAAGGAGGGAAGAAGAAAAAGTGAAAACAGACAAGATGTTAAGTGCACAGACCAATTGGAACGGTCTCCTGAGATAATGCCATACACAACATATAATCTTGAAGCAATGAGTGGTATGCTGTTGGAGCTCACACACCACTGAAATCATCACAGAAGAGTGTTTCATATTTTATGAAAATGCCAATCAGAGGTTAACTAAGTTATTTGGATGATATGACAGGTGACAGGCCATGCTACAGATATATTTTGGGCTTACTACCATTTATCGTGGGTCTCATGGGGTACAAATTGGGCATAGTATCTTAGTTCTTATGTCCATTGGATGTGCATAAGTTTGATCCTAAGCAGTTTTCCAGCCATTAGGAGTAAATCATGACAAAAGTGAATGGAGCAAGTGTGAAACTTGGAGGCTGTTACCATCAACCCTTCTCTTTCTTCTCTTTTCATCTTGCTTGTGAACATATTTAATGAGGTAATTTATTTTACCAATTTTAATTTGTATGTTTTTTAAATAAACATCAACTGTTTTGACTGCAAAATTTATCACATGAAGTTTTTACAAGGTTCAATTCCTGTTACTGTCTGACTCTATGTACATGAACATACTAATTTCCTGCATTTAGATGGCATTGTTCAAGCCATGCAAAATCACCACCAAGCACTGAAGATTTGTTTGTGAATGAAAAGATAATCCATTGATTTTAGAAAAATCAGAGATAGGTTTAAGAGCCTCAAAAACTTAAAGTAGGAATTTGAAGAAATCATGCTTTTCAGTACATATCATAAAAAGTTTTTTCATGTTTTGGTGATGCATCATTAATCTTGACATTGATAGCATATCAACAAACTAGTTATCACTTAATTGTGATGAAATCTGATGGTGTTTTTTTAGGGAATGGACAATAGCTATTTTGACAAACTTAGGGTTACAGTGTCAGTTGATCTCAGCTACAGTTTTCTATTGGTGCAATAAAAATAGGTAAACCATGTATTTTATGTTTGAGTATGCTTCAAATTACAAAACAGAGTTTTGTAACTGCTTTTTCATTGAGCAAAGATAATGAAATACGCTATTCTTCATTGCAGCACTAAATAATTAGTGTATCCATGCCTATCATAATGAGTTGATCTTTAATCTTTGGTCTGACCAATCATCCATCTACACCCTACCTAGGAACTATATTACAGTACTTAAGAGCAATGTGCTTGTATATAATCACTGATACCATCAACATCATTCTAAAACATTAAGATTGATGCCAGAGACACAATTCATTTTTCTCAAGCCCAATAATGAAGAATTCTTTTAAAAGATGAAACATCAATGATGAATGCAAACATTGATGATAATATAATATTTTCACTGTAACGGATTTTTGTTCTTACAAAACAATGAAAATTTAAACTTTCCAAAAAGAAGAAATAATATGTAGCATAATTTTGTAATGGAACTCTATTTTTTGAAATCATTCATTTTGAGTGCCTAATATCCCATTACTACTAACTCCTACTCAAGCCTTTTGAAACCTTTGACAAAATAAAAATTTACATTTTCCATTGCTTGGGGGATCACCACTATCACCACAGTAGTAAGTCAAGTGTGCAAAAAGCCTTTTCACAATAACAAATCTTTTTGCAAACCCAAATCTCAAATCTTACTTCACTTCTTTTGCTAATTATTAGTCATTGCATCATAACATCAAACTACATAAAGAAAGAAACTTCATAAATCAACATGAATGACATTAACACTACTATGAAAGGGCCTGTAATGAAAGCATAGCAATATGATACTAGAAGTCAACATCTGTATATGGTTGCCATCAAGTTACTGCCATTGTGCATACCCCCAATAATATGTCTTCACTCATCCATTTTCATATTATTGCCTTCAAAAACTCTTATATTATTGGTATTGGGTTATTCAGAGACACCACCACACCAACAAAAGAAATATTATAATTACATTGTTACATCATTCTTGAAAACAGCTGGGTGTTGTTTTCTGCTACCTCTGTCATTTTAATTGAAAACATTTAGAAGGACCAAAACAGTTGTCCATTGCATTCAAAGAAGTGCTAATAATTTTGCTGTAACATTAACATTGAATAAAAGACAGTCTATTTGAGGGTGTCAACTATCTTTGCATATCACTGATTCCGTATCTCATTAATATTATCATAAACAAATTTCAATGAGCTTCTCTCAAATGTCCTCATAATTATATTTTTGTCATTGATTCACAATAATGAAAAAGTGGATGACTTTGTACTTGATTAGGTTTAACCACAGTCTAATGATTACTAAAGCTTTATGACATCTCCCTACAATGTATTCCATGGCTGTTGAACATGACATTGCCAATAGTGTTCAACAAGTACTATATGTTCTCACAAATTATTTGATAATGTTCTCAAACCTAAGACAAAGAGTAACAATGGTGGATGTGATACACATTCACATTAAAAAATATTTCTGTTTTTTTTCATGTTTATTTTCCCAGTTTACTAGCACATATTTCACAAATCATTATCAACCTCTACATCCTGCAACAGAGATAAAAGATGTGTAAGGATATTATCTTGAACTTGATTATAATTCTTCTCAGCAGGACTTCTCAGAGATGATGAATGCAAAACAACAAAGTCTCCTGTGATGCAATAAAATAACTTAAGCATCTCATTGTCATTAATGTTTGTTTGATTTATGTCCGTGGCTGCTTTGGTTGTTGTTTTCCAACCTGTATCATACACTGTATCAGTGACAGGCACCTATATTCTTTGCACTTCTATATTAAGCTGGCAGTGAGATGAATTTGGGGAAACAGTAACGACATTGAATGTCATTGAACTGACCATTTGAGGTGATAGATAGAAGGCCATAGTCACTCACATTCTTTTGGATTTTGCAACCAAGGCTACAATTGATCAATGAAATTATCCCATTAATGCTGTTGAGTTCATTTGAAGACTCATGATCAGCATCCATTTCTGGTTTGAAGATTTAAGATCATGTTATATTTTTCCACCATTGTCAGGCTGCTTTGATCCATGAGAAAAATCCAGTCCCACTTCAAACATTATAAATTGAACATCAAACAACAAATATCAAACATCATACATTAAATATTAAACATCAAACAAAAACACCAAACAGAGAAAAGTATTGATAGCCTCAATAGTTATATTTAATTACAACAATATCAATCAATATTGTTGTAATATGTCTAGATTTAATGGAACTGGGCTTAATCTTGATATACATGTATCATCATGGTTGTGCATTGGATTATTTTTATGATTGTGAAGTTGTTTTTACTTAAAATCTACTGAGAATTAATATGGAAATAATAACATCCATGATGACAATCTGCTTCTGGTCAAAGTGAGAATTAATATACCTTTTTGATTCTTTATAATTATTGAACAGTCACTATTTTTGTCAGGGTAAACAGTGTCACACTGGCAAAAGATCACTGTAATGAAAATGACAAAAAATCTTTCTCTTGTTATTTGTGTGAAAGATTGAAAAATAAACCTTTTATGTAAGATGATAAGTTCTACATGTTTAATGGAAAATTTGCTGAATCTATCTCTTTTCCTTTCGGGGAGATTTTGAGTCCATATTTTAATTGTATATTAAAAACATATATTTGAATGAATGATGTACATTTGAGAATTTTTATGTCATCATAAGAATAACATTCCAATTTCATTATTGGGGTTGTAACAACTTAGATATATAAGATATGAATCAAAAGGTCCAAATTTACTGAGTAATGATCATTTGAAGCTGGGAACAAAATGTGAATTATTTGTGTATTTTACATTAATAGGGATAAGACTTTTAATATATGTTGAAACATTAAAAATGAAAAGCTATCATTATGTTTGTCCTTCAAGATCAAAACTAGATGAAATCAAAGATCAGAGTGTGACTTGGATGTATGCTCAAGATATTATAAGGAGTGAACATGAGTTATTGAAATTATTGAATTAAAATTTAGCAGTTTTGGAACAAGAATGATATATCTGTTCCAAATATGCCAATATCTCATATCAAATATTGGATTCCAATAAATGGCTTATATCTGAGAAACCAGATAGATCATTAGCAAAATTTTTTTTCATTCCAAAGACCAATATTATTTGGGCCATGAAATAGGGGGATTTTGATGCTACCAACATATTCCAGTGATCAGATGTTAAGAACCATATTAATTTATGACAATTGAAATCAACTGTAAAAAAATTATGAATAAAATTCATTGCAATTTTTTACCAATCTATGTAAAAATTCATTTAAAAAAAACAGGACACAATTGAGGATATGCATATCATTAAGGTGAGTCTCAAGGGGCGTAAAGCTGGACTGGTGGGTGGCCTGCAGCTGGACTGTTGGATTTTAAGGTACTTATGTAGTTTAATGAAACTAAAAAATACTAATTTCTTTGTATTGCAAAGGATACAAATTTATGTTTTACTTCAACTTTTGTTAAGGATAAACTTGTACATGTAGATTTTACTGAGACATGGTACATTCATCAATGATTGAATTGAGTATCCTCTAATTTTTTGTAAAAACATTATGGTACCTAATTTCATGACACTTTAGAGGCTAACACCTAGCATTTTTGATGGGGTAAGTATGCCAAAAGTTTGCAACAAAAACCATCACTACCACTTGTTACTCTGTTAGTTTCTCCAAAAGGCCAGAATGAAGCTCTATATGGTCTTTAAGAAGTCTTAAGACCCTGGAAAACTTTTTGAAAGTAATTGCAATAGTAGATTTAGTTTGGGTACAAAGTACTAAACCAATCATTTTTTATGTCAGTTGTGCATGAGGAAAGTCAATACACCAGCCATACTGACGGATTTTTCCAATCCTCTACAAGAATGATACAAAAATAGACTGTATAGTATGTTGACTGCACAAGCTGCCTCCAAGATTACTGCATTAAAAGTATAAATACAAATAATAAGGACAAGGTAGCACTCAACAAAGATAGATAAGAAATTTTTATGTTGATGCTCAAATTATCTGCCTTATCTTAATGATATGGTGTCATACTAAGTATAGAATCTTTGGGATATGTATTATTGCAATGACAGCTTTTACAGTCACATAATTGTAAAAAGAACATTAGTGCAGTTGAGTACAGCATGTTGTTCTGGAATACAAAACTCTGATTTTAATTTTAACTAGATTCAAAGAAGTATTTAAAAGATTGAAACAACCATGATATGATGTGGCTGGAAAAGTGGTCCTTAAATGATCATGTACAATGCCTTTTACCAAAGTCAAAAAAATCTTGGGATCATCAATGCCACTAAGGATAAAACAAAAAAGTACACACCTAATCCTAAACTAGTAAAAAAGTACCTATGTTCAAATAGCAGCAATCAATTTCATAAAAATTTCAAAGCTCAAGCAAAATATTTTAATTTACATGTGAGATACACCCCATTATATAACTTTGTTTCCCTTGAGTAATAAAAGTGGATCTGACTTTGCAGGAAGGCACCAATTTTCACACTTCAAAGTGTCATCTACTCACTATTTGCATCGTGCGGCATATGAAATATTATGTTTTTAAACTATTTTCAATATCAGGAACTGTACTCATTGATGTCACCTGAATTTTATTCTTAGTTTTAATTTTTTTGTACTGTCACCTTCTTAATCTATTTTAATACCTATCTCATAGTCCTGTTGATCACAAAAAATAGTAAATCAAAGAACAATATTCTATGTTTGAAAAGGTTTGAAATGCTAGTGATTTGATTTACTAAAGAACATATGTCATTATATGTATGTCAACAGCAATCAGCCTGTTTTTTAAAATACTACTACTTTTCATTGCAATCTATTTTACAAACAGATATTATCTAGTAGCAATAGTTGAGGTATTGCAAAAATTATAAATGGGAATGGTTTATTAAATTCTACTGTGAAAAAGAGAATAGTGATGTCTGATCCTTTGACAGTAAGAGAAATCCTTCTTTTTTCCAATATTGGCTTAATAATTGCTTTGTTCACTTCATTTGTACCTTGTTTGACTGTTACTTAATGTTGGCTTTTTCTTTCTGCTGTGAGTTCCTCACTGAATAATCTACCAGTATATACTTGCTTTCTTCTGTTTTGTTTATGCATGTGGACAATATCTAGGGTATTTAAAGGGACAAGGTTACACATTTAAGATTGTATTCTATAAGAACATTGCTTTTGTTCTTTGGATAGTGTTTGACCTGCTGCACATTGTTGACAGATATTATGTCATAAGAAGATATTTCAATATATCTCACAAGAAATATCTTGTGTTTGCTGCTGGCTTGTAAAAGGGGGCTTACAAAGAATTTAATATGCAATCATATCCTGAATTTGGCAAAGATGTATTTTTTGGATAAGTTATCGCTGAAAAAAATTGACAGACAAGGGTAAGGGTCATGATTAAAACCAGATTTTCTAAATGTTTCATAAACATTTTTTTATTCAGACCTTTTCAAGACTTGGATTTTAGTATCCATTCAAATTCAAACATCAAATATAAGTACAAACATAGATCAAAGAATGTATCAGCATGATTCATATAACCTACTACTACTACTCTGCATGCTTTTGTCAACCAAATGCATCAAAAAGTAAGTATATTGGAACTCTCATTTCATATTATTCTTGAATGAGCTATCTTATAATCAGCTATTTCAGCTCACTCATGAGAGATAGATCAAAATCCAATTGATTTGAATGAATTAACTCTGGTGCCTAACTTGAAAACTCCATCCTGAACACTTCATCCAAAAAATGTATCCATATAAACAAGGAATTTCATTGCTGAACCAGACCCGGCCAAGATAAAGATGTTTCTCTAGAAAGAAAATACTAAAAATTAAAAAAATCTATGCATTTCAGAAAGAAAAAATCATACCAACAAATGGAATGACTACAATGTTACATATCAATGTTAAAAAAGTAAATCATGACTCCCAGCAACAAATAAGTGTCAACTCAATGAAATTAAATGTGTCACATTTCTAAATTGCTAGTCATTTCCTTTCAGTATCAAACATGAAAAGTTTCTAATTTTTTCACCCTGAACACAAAGGAATAGTTACACCAAAGACACATTCTCATTGTGAGTTGTGCAGCTGCTGAGTGAAAGTCACAAAGAAACATGAGATCATTTACTTTGCACTTTTTTGAACAACATCTTCCAATCAAAAATTCATACATCTCCTGTTTGATTCTTCCCACTATAAAACTTGACAAAAAATGTCATGCTTAATAGAGATTGGGGGGTGTAGATTTTATAGCTAATATGAAAAATACTCCTGATCCTGACTAATGTAATGAATGTGACAACAACAATTGTGGTTGTAACAGAATGAAAGAGTACTGTGTTGTACATTAGTTCTACTTCTAATTACCATCATCAATTTCAATAAGATTTATAGTAATACTGCCAACTGTGACATTAATTTTCATCAGCTGAACTGAGTTATTGAAGAACAAAAGGGTACAAAGCCACAAACATCACACAGTGATGCAAGGAATTGAGCTCATTGTTTTGGGTGTATTCGCCACTGACATGTCAGATCCAGCAGTCAGAACAGCATTATTGACAGAAGGGAGCTCTGCCAATGTTATTTCTGCCATATTGATCCAAAAAGTGGTAATCAACTCCAAAATCAAGGACAAAATGGAGAAATCTAGGCTTTGATTTGTTTCTAATGACATTGACATCATTATAATTTCTTTGGTGAGATTATGCTCAAGATTTGAGCAAAAATGACAACTTTCACCATTGATGAGATATAATAGTCAATGTAGGAAGATTATATATTATATCAAGGTATATATTTTTTCTTTGATGCAAAAAAGGGATTCTGAAAGCTGAGTTGGAAATTATCCCAGCATGGTACAGCCAAATAATTTGAGAGTGTTTTCAATTTTTATGTTCATACATTTTTTTATACATTCACTTTCAAATAAGAGGATAAATGTCTTTTATCAATATTTCACTTCTTTCCAAAAATGGTTATCAAAACTTCCTGCTTGTGACTGTCAAGAATGGATGTTGTAGCTGTTTTGCCCAATTTCATGTTGGATTTTTTAAAACCAAAAACATGTAATTCAATATCAGAACACCAACAGCTGGGTCTGGGGAAAAGGGAAAAGGGGTGTTGCACATAATTCCAGCATAAACTGCTACAATTCAGGGCTCATGGTGTATATGCTGGTCATGCAGGTTTATGTGTGGGCTTAATGCTAGGTTATGCTGTATATTAGATGGTCATGTGCATAATAATGAGACATAGACTGGCATGGACCAGCGGACCGGCATGGCATAAACACCCACATAAAAGGTCTGCTTGCCCGCGAGAATCTGTAATCCAGTCCTTTTTGGGGTCCAGTCCTGGATCAGATTTTTTAAGCTCGCTCTAATAAAATACAGTTTTAAATTCAAATTTTTTAAAATGAACCTCGCTGTTTTCATTAATTCGATTTTGATATTTTGGCAATTGGCAATGGCAGGGTACTTGTTGAAATTAGTTAAAGCGTGGTGGCAACGAAGAGACGGCTGTCGCAGGATTGTACTTTGTCCGCGACAGTGACAGACAGCGGAGGAATGGGATGCGCGATCCGAAGGATCGAAACGAGAAGCGAATGAGCCGCGTTAGCGGCTCACTCGTTTCGAAGCATTCGAAACGAGTGCAACAATCGCGGCATTGCATAAGGATCGCAGCTCCTTCGAGCTCCGTTGCGACGTCAGTCGCAACAGGTTCATTTGCGTTCACATACAAAATATTTTAAAACCTCTAGAATGTATTGTAAAATAGTCCTTTATGTTAATCAAATTATGTTCGGTCCTGAAAAGGACCCAAATAATAATAATAAGACAACTAGTTTACGAGAGTACTACATCAAACTAAGTGATGAGTCACACTAGCATCAAACATACAACTAGAATCAGGTAAAGTAGAAGAACAAGTGTCTTGTGTAAATGTGGTTTGTTGTGAGAGGCCAAGCGACTGTAAGACTTCGGATGCTTCCTCCACTGACATACATTCACGGGTGAAGAACTGATTTCGTGCTAGGTAAGTATACCATATCTGGTGCCACAACTCTACCTACTGGGGGGACAAGAGACAAGAGGGATTGCAATAGATTGCAGCTCCTCGTTTCAGTTCCGTTCAAAGTAAACTTTTATTACGTATCTAGCCTCGTAATAAAAATATATTCTTTAAGTTTTTACTTGAAAACTATCTCTTAATATGGTTATTTGGTACTCTTTTGACACAAAGATGCAGAAAAAACGCGTAGGCATGATATCTTCTAAAGTATCTTAAAATATCTCTTCAAAAAAATGGGCATTTAAATAAGATTATTTTATGACCACTTGCTCGCTCATGTCTCAATCAAGTCGTGTCGATCGTGCACAACGCGTGTCACTCTTGCTTCATTCACGAAGCTTTGTGACATAAAGAGAAAAAGAGAAAAGCCCCAAACACCGCGAAAGACCTCGAAACCGCAAGCAAACCGCAAACTGCAAACCGCGACGATGACGTTCCGCTCCAACCCTTTCCTCCTTCTACTCGGCGCCACCGCCACGACCACCCTCACAGCCGCCACAACCCACACATCCACCACCACCCGCCCCCCCAAAGCACACGAGCTCACCCCCCACTACACCTTCTCCGAATACCTCGCCCACTTCCCCAAACGGTACGCTCCTGCTCCTGCCTCTATTGACTCTCCTTCCTCTCTTGACCTTGACTCCAACTCCAACCCCAACACCAACAACCCCGACGAAGACGAACACTCCAACGACTCCAAATCCGACGAATACCACCACCGATCCAAAATATTCTACCAAAACCTCCAACGAATACTCACTCACAACGAGGGACGATTGAGCGAGGATGGGAGTATTTTGGACGGGGGGTATGTCATGGGGGTGAATGAATTCACGGATTTGGAACCGTGGGAGTTTAGGGATGCCAAGATGGGGGTGGTGGGGGGGTATGATCGGAGTAAGAGTTGGGCTTGGTTGGGTCAACAGGATCAAGGGGAGCAGGAGGAGCAACAGTTGCAACAGGAGCATGGTGATCAGCTTTTAAGGGGGGACAATGTGGCCAATGTAGCTGATGTAGATGGTGTAGCTGTGGCTGAGAGGAGGCTTGGTTCTACTTCCACTTCTTACATGGTGAGTGTGATACGAATTTGATTTGAATTAGATTTGAATTCGTCGTGCAATTGTTTCTTAGTTATCTTCCTAGTTTGTTCAACAAAAGTTGTAGGAGCATTAGAAACTTTTTTGTTGTGTACTGGAATCACTCAGGTTTATTAGATGGTTTCTACTTGGAATAACTTTTTTCATATGTTGAATTTTGTATATACTTATTGGAGGGTGTTTATAATCATGTTTTTCATTTGTTGATTTTTTATATACAACATTTATTTGAGTTGTTCTTCTTCATGTCATGTCTTGTCATGGCATGTCATGCCCATCCTAATTAATGTTTGTTGCCTAATTAATATTTGCCACCCCCTCAACTACTCTTCATTACTCTTTTCATTCTTCCCTTTCACAAATAAAACTTCTCTTTCACAAATCCAAACACCTTCCCCTAATCCAAACGAATCCAAAGATGCCACCAACCTTCCCAATCGAAGACCCATCCAACCTCCCCCCTCAAATCGACTACTCCCAAAATCCCCAAAAGGCCATGAATCCCATTGTCCCCAATCAAGGTGGATGTGGGAGTTGTTGGACCTTTGCGGCGACAGGGGTGATTGAGGCTCATTTGGCACTTGCGTTGGGACAAGATGAAGGAAAGGGAGGGGAGGCAGGAAAGGGAGGAGAGGGAGGGAAGAAAGGGGAAGGGTATCCGAGTTTGAGTCAGGAGTATTTGTTGAGTTGTGTGGACAATCCCGACCATTGTGGTGGTGAGATTTGAGGTTTTTTTATATTAATTTTACTCGTAGTTACAAGCATTTGATATATTTCTTTGTCAATCTTGCTTAATCTTCATCTACTAAATCTACTAAATATGGTTTGTTAGGCGAGGGAGGATGCACTGGGGCAACAGGTACGAGAATTGATCCTTGTAATCTATCTTTTCATTCCGTTCCGGTCTTTCATCTCGCCGATATCCAATACGGCTCACTTCCTCTGCTGCACCTGCTTTATCTGCTTCATTGCTCCATTTTTGTCTTCTGCTCTGTCTGCTCTATCTGTTCTTTCTCCCGGTTGGGGTTCTGCGCTGTCCTGTGGCGTTCTGTGGGGTTCTGTGCTGTTCTATGTTCTTTCCCCCGGTTGTGGTTTTGCATCGTTTTGCATCAATTTGCATCCACAGTGGAACTGGCGTTCAATTTTGTAGCGGACATGGCAGCGAAAAAAACGGGGGGGATGTTCCGCCTCGAGGATATTCCTTACAATGCGACGGAAGGAGTGTGCGATTTGATGTGAGTGCTGTGTGCCAGATGGCCATCGGTCGGCCATTGGTGATCATCGGCCTTGCTTCTTCCTTTTTAATTGATAGACGATGAATCATAAACAATGACGTTTCTGATTTGTCCACCTCGTTGTTTTGCACAATGTCAGATCTCGAGGGGTGTCCCCTGCCGTTGGCATCACGGGTTGGACGGGACTTCCGAGCAATGACTACAAGACGACCATGAATGCGTTGGCCAAGGTGAGAACCACAGAACAACATGCAGCAAAAAACATGCACTAAACAATATGCACCAACTAACATTGCTGAAATTATTGCTGCCCTCTATTTCTAACATCAAACTCATATCGCGGACTAATGATAATAATCATCGCATCCACTATATTGTCTCTATTGTTTCAGGTTGGCCCACTCGCCATAGGAGTAGCCGCATCCTCATGGCAGCACTACGAAAAAGGCGTATTCTCCACCAACTCCACCGACCCCTCCGCCTACACCGTCAACCACGCCGTAATACTCGCCGGATACGGCATCGACTCCACCACAGGCGAAAAGTACTACCTCGTCCGCAATTCGTGGGGGCCCAACTTCGGCGAGGACGGGTACATTCGCATTCTTCGCACGGATGACGATTCCAATGTGTGTGGGATGGATGAGGACCCATTGACGGGTATGGCGTGTGCTTTGGATGAGGAGGGGAGGGAGAGGGAGATAAAGCCGGTGAAGGTTTGTTCGGAGAGTGGGGTGATTTTTGATCCGGTGTATCCTGTGGGAGTTTACATGATGGAGAGTGAGGAGTGAAGGGTAGTTACGGTAGTGACAAGGGGAAAGGTATCTTAATTTTGTTGTTGTTGTTGTTGGTTGGTGTAAGTGAAAGGGACATCTTGGTTCGTTAGAAGCAAGAATATGCATTGTAAAATAAGTAATAGGCTCAATAAAGGTGTTATTGGGTATGGCGATCTTTATGGTGCCAGTACTTGAAGAATCGATTTGAATCAAAGGTGATAAAGTCGACGGCGAAGTTAGTCGTCATCTGCCGATTCAAGATCTCTTGAAAGGAATAAAGCGTCATGTCGAAAGTTGGCCAAAATATTCCAAGTCGCGTCAATAGTCGTCCAGCCTACAGGGCCCCTACTTTGGATGACTCCCTAATCTCAGCTCTTGTAACATAATATCCCCACTTTTCCATAATACAAATGCAAAAGAAACTTTTGTTGACAACTGATATCAAATCCAAACCCTTCACCCACGGCACATTGCCAAGATGCTCCAAACTTTTTGTCCAAAGTATTCTTGATCAACACCGAGGCACCCTCGTAATCGCGGTTGGACTGGAACTTGTCGATGGCCATGGTGCATACTTCTACGGCTTCGTTTCCCATTTCTGTTGGCATGTCGGAGTACTGAAGACGGGAGTGCGTGGTTGTTTTAGCTTGTTGTTTGGATGTTTGTGCTGAGTCGTGTAGAATCATGTGGAATCAAACGTATTCGTTTGGTTTCTCACCTTGACGAGAGGCTTTTTCATGCTCTTTTTGAACTCTTCGTCGTCGACCTCCATTTTTGACTGGCTGGTTTTTGGCATTTTGTTAATGTTTCGGTCTGATGCCTGCTACGTAGCTTTCTCGCAATGAATGGATCGCCGGATAGTCGAAATCGAAGCTCTTGAGGGAGTGGCGGAGAGTGAAGGATGGAGGTTCAACGAATTGGAAGTGATTGGTAAAAGAATGCGTGGTTTGAATTTCAATCAGCAGGTTTAGATTCAGATTTTCGTTTCAAATTTCAAATTGAAATTTGAAAGTCAATGGAGGCGTCAATCTTCTTGGATTCACTTTGGACATCAGCACCAATTGCTTCGAAAAATGGCGAAGCACTCCTACATGCACCACCCTCCATCCACATGGGAAGACGACGTCGAACTCCTAAGAAACACCAAGTTTTACCTCGTGTCTCGCAAAGGACCTACCCTCTTCATCCTCCGCGGGGACGACGAATTCTCCGAACAAGTTTTTAAAGTTTGCATCGGATCGCCGAGTCAAAGATGCTCGTGCGGAGGAGGAGAAGCCAAAGGAAAATTGTGCCAGCACATTCTCTTCGTAATGATCAAGATATTGCGAGTGCCGTCATCGAATCCATTGTCGTGGCAGATGGTGCTGGGAGAAGATGAGGTGGATAAAATTTTGTCGGGGAGGCATCAGGGTGGAAACACTGAGCGGAGGCATATGGTTCGAAGGCATGCATTTTTGAAAAAGGGGGATGGTGAGAGGTTAAGGTGTACGAAGTCGGGGAAAGACGGCTCAGACGAGAACAATAAGGACTTACTGGATCCTAATGCCACCCATGAAGCAGTACCGCGAAAAGAGTTAGATGAGAATGATATTTGTTCCATATGTCAAGATGAAATGACAGATCTTGAGATGCTGGATGGGTTACTTTGCTTTTGTCAATCAAGCTGCGGTAGTAACTTTCACACAAAGTGTTTTCGTATGCTGCAAGGTGAGCAACTGTACCCCTGCAGCTAAATTGACCAAAACATCTGTAACTCAATACTATTGTCCAAAAAATCACAGCTCATACCAAGTCTGAAAGAAGAGCAGTCTTGTGTCCTCTGTGTAGAACGCCGTGGAAAGATCTGGCGGATTCTATGGCATCCAGTTTCAAAGTTGGATGCAGAATACAAACTCTCAAAGAGAGAAAATTGCCAGCCCTCAAATGCCGCCAGTGCAGCATGGCAATTCAAAATAGATTCGTCAGATGCGTCGTTTGTCCTTCATTTAATTTGTGTCGGCATTGCTTCGATCGTGGATCAACACCATCCACATCATCCCATGACTTTACTCACCCAATGGTCATGGCAGGAGTCTCCCAATACCCACCCCAATGGACTGCAGTGGTTCCTAATTTTCGTACAAGCATTTACAACGGCAGCCGCTCATCGACGTTGTCATCTTTAAGAAGTGAACTACAATATCGAGAAATATCGCCCTCCGACTACCAAAACCTACTTGCACTGGACGGTCCATCCTCAAACTGTGCACCACCGTTGTATGAGCACCTTGTGAATGGTTTTACAGAAGTGTCTACCTGTTCAGGAGAGAAATGCGTCTATTGTTCAATTTTGCTATCCATCGACCGAACTGCGCGTCAATTCCCATGCCCAATGAACCATACTGTCCATCAGTCATGTGCTGTCAGTATCTTGCTTTCCGCATTTTCGTCTTCGGAGAGTGAGGGCGCCGTCGCAGGGAGTGTTACTTGTCCGTTTTGTACGAGCACCAGCGAAGACCAGTCATCTTTGCTACTATTTCCGACGTTGCAGCGAGAGCCAATACCAGACGTAGCAAAGACTCAGCACTATTCGTCCTTAGAGGAAAAACCTAGTAGGTCGGCATTGTGCAAGACCAGTAAATTTGCGATGAGTAGCCGAAAGAATAATGTGGTTTCTACAAGACAACAGCCATGTGAGCTGTCCGTGGCGGGAACAAGTCAGTCCCTTAGTGGAAGAAGAAAACAAACCGAAAAGCTAGGCAAAGAGAATAAGTTCGGAAACATAGGACGCGTCGGAAAAGATCAACTACCTTTAATTTCGGTTGCAAGTCGCCCTCTTCGGGTAACTTGTAGTGCTAGGCAGGAAAAGGGACCAGTTCTGCCATATTGGTCTCAAAATGCATTGCCACCGATAAGAAAGTCGTCACTAGTCGAGCAAACCAGTCAAAAAGTTGGAAATTCATCAACTACTCAAGGCTCGAAAGCCGTCGCAAAAGTTGTAACAAAAAGGGACACAGGAAAAGTGGCTCTTATGAATTTAAATTACCCATTGCAAATTAAGGGACATAACATTTGAACATAAGGGGACGGCAATTTAAAGTTCAGTATTGATCCCAGGTCTGAGAAAAAGTGAGGG
>JALLOT010000539.1:0-19487 GCA_036939595.1 Thalassiosira livingstoniorum
ATAATTATTAGCAACATAGGTTAGCAGTACCATGGCCTAAGTGCCAGTCTCAACAAAGTAAGCCAAATTGGACACAACTTAAACAAAAAAGGAATCAAGCCACAATGGGAAGCACCTCCATAAAACCCATCACCACACCACCCATACTCACAATTAATCACCATCATAGCAACCTATAATTGGCCAATATTCCCAAGCAGTGGATACAATGAAAGAAGTGTCACCATTCCACAACACATGCCTATATGGATGCAGCAAAAGATGAAAAAAAACAAGCTTCACAATGAACTTCAAACAAGCACCAAGGGACAAAGCATTCTGACCAATCTTTGTTGTCACCCAGAGAGATAGAGAGAATATGTGTCTACCAACTGCAGTATGTTGAATTCCACACCATGCAAGCCCAAATAAGCCAAGGATAGCCCCCAAAATGAGGACAGAGCCAAAAGAGCAAGGAGCACCAATGGACAGGAAAGAGAGGATGAGAATAGGGGGTAGAAATGAAAGCATCAGGAGATCAAGTGTGAGGGGGCAGAAGTAGGTAGAAACTTGTTCTTTTGGGATGGAGATGTCAACAAAGAAGGAGAATTAACCACAGAAACTGTTTAACTTAATTTGCTCTTTATTGATACATCAGTTCCAAGGGTGCATAATGCAATGCAATAATACAAGGGTACAAAAAATTCAAAAAGTGCAAAAAGAGCAAAAACACATATCAACTGAGGGGAGCATCAATTATTTTCAAACCTGGAAGATATGGTTTGCCAATGACATGTTGTGAGCACTGTGGTTGCTGTACAAGTCTGTGCTAGAATCTGGTACTCTTTTGGTCTCCATGCCAACACAGCGCCATGTTGCACATAACGCATAACAGACAGATGACAGATTATCGTGTTTGTTTGTAGTGTAGTGTTTAGTCATAGCTTACCCATAAATCATCTGGTTAACAATTAACAATCACCACCACAGCCGTCATGACTAGCACTGAACACACAAAAAACCAAACCAATGGATCTTGTTTACAATTATTTACATCAATTTAATCTTGATTGGCATTGCACTAAATTCATCTTCTTTATTCCTTGGCGGCATTGACACACTGTCATCTCAAAAAATCTTGTCTTGATGCAGATATAAAAGTAACAAGTCACCAAATTGTTATTGTAAATCACTATGCTTTTGACCTTGTTATTGCATCATCACTTCTATTTAATCCTGACAAATAACAACATACACAAGAACAAACATGAGAAAACAACCAATACATGAAGCCAATTTCCTGCCAACAAGAGTGAAAAATTCAAAAAATGATCAAATTCAATGAGCTGCTACAATAAAAAAAGATTGAGGCTGACCTTGTTTGCAGCTGTAAAAATCATAGCCAATACAATCACTACAAAATATCACAAAACAGAAGCAGTAAATATAAAACAAAATTGAAAATTGGACAAAATGGAACAACTCATGAAAGATTAATGAAACAGCAAACATTAATTAGAACTGATCCATCCCTGACTCACAAATTAACATTGGGCAACCTAAAAGCCATATGAAAATGAATATACAGTGTACTACGTGCCTTCTAATATGACATGATTATTAAAAAAGTACCCAGAAGGGAACATTTTTTGTATTCCTGCATCTTTAATACCAATGAATGGGCCTACTTTACTTAAGTTTTTTCTAATTAAATCTATTGGAAATTTGTTATGAACTCAAATTAACAAATCAAAGAGGGGAACAATGTTCCCCCCTGGTGACAGTACAAACTAGTGGATGCAAGTATTAGACTAGTAGGCACCCAGTCATGTGCAAAGTACTGACAACCAATGTACCATGAAAAATAAAGAAAATTTAATGATGGCCTCATTGATGTAGAAATAATTTTAGTCTAAAATATTTCTTGTGATCTACTTAGACTATCGTCTATGCCTCAAAGTTACTGAAAATTACCATAATGTGGAAAATTTAAGATCAACAATTGATGTACCATCATGTCATACTTCCATTGACATCATCTCTGTGACTCAAATCTAAAATTTGAAAAAAAATTTGAAAATAAAAACATGAAATACCCTACTTTTTATTGCTTTTTAGCTTGGTACATTGGTCATCCGGGCATTTGTCTTTCTGGGTGCCTGCCAGTCTCATGTTTCCTCTACTACGAGTATTAACATTTAAAATCAGAAAAGATAGGTAATCATCAAACGATACAACAGTCAAAGGAGCATTCTAGCCCAAATAACAAGTGCATGGGCAGAAGGAGAAGACAATAAATGAACCAAAGCAAAGTTGAGCTTACACATCTTAAACCAAAAAATCAGATGATGGATAAAAGACTTATCAAGATGTCATTCAAAGAAAAAAAGAAACCTGCCATGTACAAACTCCATGGTTTCACTCCACAGTTGATTGAAAACAGAAACAAAAATAACAGACAACCTTTAAAATGTGCCAAAAAATCTCATGCGGGAGCCAGCCTTATGGTGCCAAGCACTCCTGAGGAAAATATAAAAGCCAAGCTTTTGATTTTAGGAAAAATGATTTTTTATTTGGGGTGGAAAGAAAAAGAGAGCAGAAAAAAATTGTTGATATCATTTCCAAGGTACTGTTTTTAATCTAAAAACATTTCGAAAGGGAGAAAAATGGAGCCAAAATTATTCTGTAGAGTTCTATGTATGGCATACATTACTTTAATGCTTTCCAAAATAAGAACTGACAAGAAAGAGATGCAATCAACAGGGGGTCATCACTGATGCACACCATATCCACCTATCATAAAATTAACCACTACAAGGCATTTGATGCAACCAAAATTTGTTTTCTTTTCATTAAATGAAATTATTACTGTTTAAGACTTTTTCCATACATGGAATACTTTCCAATACAATACATCAAAAGCTTCATTTGGTTCATGTCAGGACAAATGGCTCACATCTACTTTGACATTAAAACACATCACTTCATGCGTGGCCTGGTTTATGAAAATACGAAAATTCAAATATACAAAGAAATGAATGCCCCCACCACGAAATGGACCATCTCCTGCTCTGCATCGATCGTTTGATGGAGCTAAAGATATTCCGTTCAATAGAAATCTAGGAAACGCAAAAGGGGGATAGATAGTAAGGTTCCATTATTCCATTTGCTCGGGACATTTTGACTGAGTTGTCTTTTCTGTTTCGTCAATCAATGTAGTCCCTTCATATGTGGATGTGACTTCTGTGCACACATATACGCAAACTTGTGGAACACCACCAACAACTTCTCTGCACTCTTTGAAAGTTTCACTTCTTTGCTCATTTTGAGCATTCTCTGAATCGAAATTTCCTCTCTTCTGTCTTGGACCAGTTTCTGTGACTGGCCCTGAAACTATTTCCTTGCCAACTGTAGGAGTTGCACCAAACGTTGGAGTGGAAGTAGGGAAGTCTGTTGGTTCTGGCGTAGGTTCTGGCGTAGGTTCTGGCGTAGGTTCTGGTGTGGGTTCTGGTGTGGGCTCTGGAGTAGGTTCTGGTGTAGGTTCTGGAGTGGGTTCTGGAGTTGGCTCTCGGGAGGGCACACGACTGGGTCTAGGTGTAGGTTCAGGTGTGGGTTCAGGCGTGGGCTCTGGAGTTGGTTCGGGTGTAAAGCACTCCTCTTGGCACATTTCAAGGAAACTTTCACTTGCACATCCAAAGAACGCATTTTCTTCACAGGATTCTTCAAGAATGGCCATGTCGCACGTTTCATCATCGCCATCAACACAATCGCAGAAGCCATCCACATAACATGTCTCATCAGGACAAAATTCACCTTCTGGTAAACCGGAAAAGAAATCAGATGGATTGGATGGAATGTTCCCCATTGTACATTCTTCGAGATCACCTTCATACTCGCAGCATTTTGCGATCTCGCAAAGCCTGCAAAACTCTACCGTAGGCGAAGGAGTTGGCGAGAGTGTTGGGTCGGGAACAATGGGTGTGATAGGTTCTGCAGTTGGGACGTTTGTTGGCCTTAAGGTAGGATGGTGAGTGGGGTGGTGAGTGGGATGATGGGTGGGGTGATGAGTGGGATGATGGGTAGGGTGGTGAGTGGGGTGATGTGTTGGTTCTGGAGTTGGTTCTGGCGTTCCGGGTGTCGGCGCATAAGTAGTAGGACTAAAAGTGGTGGCAATGTCAGTTGGTTCTGGTGTTGGTTCTGGTGTTGGTTCTGGTGTAGGCTCTGGTGTAATTATAGGTTCTACAGGATTTGGTGTGGGTTGAGCAGTTGGTTCTGGTGTTGGCTCAGGAGTTGGCTCGCGAGTTGGCTCGCGGGTTGGTTCTGGTGTAGGCTCTCTTGTGGGCTCTGGTGTGGGCTCTGGCGTTGGTTCTGGGGTTGGTTCGGGCTCAATCTTATCTACAGGCTGGTTAGTTGGCTTTTTAGTTGGCATTTTGGTTGGCATCTTTGTCGGCATTTTTGATGGCATCTTTGTCGGCATCTTTGTTGGCATTTTGGTTGGCGTTTTCGAGGGATGATGGGTTGGATGGTGGGTCGGATGGTGGGAAGGATGTTCTGTAGGCTCTCTTGTGGGTTCTGGTGTTGGTTCTGGTTCAATTCTGTCCACTGGGTGCTTAGTTGGGTGTCTCGTAGGGTGACGTGTTGGATGTCTGGTTGGATGGTCAGTTGGCCATGGGGTCAAGGGTGTGCGATCGCTCTTCCACCCATCGTTGTCCCAGCTGTTGTCGTAGCCATCGTTGTCCCAGCTGCCGCCAGTAGACTTTCCAGACTTGCCACCACCCTTTGATTTTCCACCCTTCGATTTTCCGCCCTTCGATTTCCCACTCTTTCCTGAAGACCACCCATCATTGTCCCAGCTACCGCCAGTTGACTTTCCAGCCTTTCCACCGCCCTTTGATTTACCACCTTTTCCTCCAGACCAACCATCACTGTCCCAACTGCCGCCGGTCGACTTTCCAGATTTGCCTGCGCTTGATGAATGGTCACCAGACCAGCCATCATTGTCCCAACTGTTACTAGTTGACTTCCCCGATTTACCGGTACTTGCCGAGTGGCTATCTCCAGACCAACCATCGTTGTCCCAGCTGCCACCGTCCCATCCATCATTGTACCACGCTTCAGAGTGGTAATAGGCTTTACCCGATTTTCCCGTGCTTGCTTTGGAACTTTTGGAGCTCCCACCGGTGTGGCTGCTTCCTTTGCTGCCTTTGCTGCTCCTACCAGAGCCGCTATTGATTGGCTCCTGCGTTGTTAGGGCCAATGCGATGGGATTGCATTATAGTTTGAACTCCGGCAAATGAAAAAGAAAATAACAGACAGCAACTTACTTCATGATATCCAGCGTATCCATCATTGTCCCATCCCCCGTCATACCCGTTTTCGTATACTTCTTCAGACACTTTGTCGTAAGCTTCTTCGTGTGCTTTCACTTCTTCTGCTTCTTTCCATCCATCATCGTCCCAATCTTCATCGTGCCAATCTTCCACGGAGACTGTAACATTATCTATGTCGTCGTTGTCCCACCCACTGCTTCCACTGCTATATCTTGCAATGGTTGCGGATGCCGTTGGGCCACATTTCTAAAAATTGAAAATTAAGTTTGAAACAAAGAAAATAAGACATTTACGTCAGTGTGTTTCTTTTGTCATGAAAGACAGCTCGCAACGTGTAGGATGCAACACAAATTTTACCTACCACTTGTGGCTCATTAGCATCGCGTCTCACTGTGTCCCCATCAAGCTTTCTATCCGCACTTCTTAACAGATTCCTCTTTCTATTTTCCCCACAGCCGTCATCATCTACGGCATCTCCTCCGTCCTCCACGCGGTCCAGTATATCAGCACCATCCGTAAGGTCTTCGCCATTCTTGGGAAGAAAAAAGGATTCAGTTTCGTCTTGAGCGTGATCGCTAGTCTTCAATCCAGGTCCTGGGGTTGCAACGTTTTCAATGTCGTGGCTGCTCTTCGGTTTGTGGGATTTGGTTCCTAGTCCGATGCCGAGGCCAAGTACGAGAATGACTGCCGATGATATCAGGGCGAGTTTCACCCATTTCTTTTCAACTGTTACCATGGCCCTGGATTCTGTTTTGATGAGTTTTGATTGTTTGCGTCCTTAGAGGTGTCACTTCTTATCTTTGGTCGACCACGCCTGACTATTATCTCGATAACGGGTTTGAAGATCTAAAGAATTAATTGTGGGAGAGATGATTGATCTTTTGCGTCAAGTGAAGACAGATAGCGGGACCATTTCCTTAATGCTAAGCCAGCAATGCTCAACTCTTGGAGAATCCTAAAACCATTTGTTTGATGCGTTAATAGTTCTATCAGTTACTACTTTGATTGATGCGCATTGTGCCACACACAATGACGTACATGAGCAATGATGGGAGTGCCTAGTGCCTACCTATGGTTGCCAATCTCTTTTGGTCCCATAAAAACCTTATTGGCAATATTTTCATCTAAGACTCAATTTTTGAAGGCGTGGAGTTTAATTCTACTTATCTTGCACGCAATTGCCTATCATTCTAAGTAGCTAGCTGTCTAGAGAGCTTTCGTCCTGGTGGATGGTGTTGTACTCGTGTAAGTAGGTGTACAATACTCAGTTAGTTTGCACGGCATGCAAAAAATTATTCTACCTATCAGATTGGTGGGTGCAAAGCCGTTAGTATCGTTGGAGATCTTGCTTGCCCGCCAATTTTTTTTGTGGAGGTGATTTGATTGAGTTGACGACGGTACAATACAATAGTGTGAGGATGTGACCGACTTGGAGACTCAAAAAAGAGGGAGAGGTAAAAAACCAAAATTGGCAATCGAGCAAGGTAAGTATGGTATGGTACTACCATCACCCATACAATAATAATAGCTACAATGTCGGTACATAAAAAATACTCCAATGTATCTAATAGAGAAGTACAATACTCTTACCTTAAGGTAAGTACGTACATCATAATACGTCACTTGATTATCAGTAGTAGTAGTATTAGTAGTATTTTTTTACTTTGTACTAGTTACATACATACATAATAGTACTACATACTACGAGTACTTACTTTACATCAGTAACTTCTTGTTTCAAACAAAATTTAAAATTTAACTTTCAACTGTTACTCGATAAACACTCCTTCTGTTCATCAATCGAAGATTAATTTTCTATCATCAAAACAGTGAAACAGGCAAAAATGTTCCAATAATCAGAACATTGTGTACTTGCCCAAGTACTTAATTAGGTAGGTAGTATAGTAGAGGCCACCAAATCAATCAGGAGTAACACATACTTGAAAACTTGGCTGATTTCCTTGAACAGGCTTGCATGAATTACTTGGAAGCCTCAAAAGTTTTGCAGTCCTTAGGTAATTCTGAGAACACATTTCCTGGCAAGCTTCACAACTATTGACCTATGTTTTACATAGTGTGACCTATCTACTTTAGATGAAACTTTCTAAATTAGATATCATTATAATTATATATTTCTAACAAATGGATTTGAAATAATGCAAATTTTTATTTGTATCAATTGGCTCAATCTTTTGGAATGTGGATCCAAGATGTTTTAGGATCTTGTGACCCAAAGATGCCGATTAATAAACAAGCAGCATTGCGTAATATCAATGCTTCAATGCAGCAAATTAGCTATAATCACTCTCACTAATATATAATGAAACAAGAAATGTGTTTTCATGGAACTTTTATTTCAAATTAACAGCCAACAAGATACCTTGGGATTGTTGCCATATAGGATATATGTTATTCAATTTCACCAAATTGTTGTATCTGTAAAAAGTAGACTTATTGACATATAATAGTACAATAGTCAAAAACTTTGACTCCTTTGTATTTTCAATTCCTCAGTGAGTACAATTGGGATGTTTTTTTAGGGAATAGGCATACATCAAAATAAAAAATTATACTTTGGACCACAATTACCTTGGGTGAACTTGTACATATGAAACTGAAAATATTTTTCCAAAAAATCTTCAAATAATGCATTATTACTAGGCATAAAATTAATGATAAAAGAACACTATTTCACACGTTTGGAATATTAAAAATTGAAAAAATAAAAAAAACTTCTCAGCTTACCACATTTGAGACATTTCATTTTTTCAAGGTGGCCAACAGAGATAAAAAATCCATGTTATGAAGACCCAGACATTCATGCTTTGTTCATATTTCAGACCCTTACATTAATAGGTAAAATAAAGAATCCTCTCAAAAAGCTAGCCAAACAGAGACTATTTAGAATTGTTGAAAAATAAAGTTTATCTACTCTGTTTTTTATTAGTTTTTTAGCTGTTTATATGATATAGGGCTCAAATTATGCTATTGATTCATTGCCGGATCAACTATTAGTTGGCTAGCCATTGTTTGTTGAAAAATCGGCATCTATGTAGAAAGAGGTACTTGTGCACAAAAAACTAAGTAAAAATATGGCATGAGAGAGTCTCAAAATTTTATCTCCAACAAAAAAGAATATTGATTTTCTGCTCCTTCTGATCACCAACATGGTATATTAAGGAATAAATAATATTTTGAATAGGATGCCTTGCTATATGTAAGACAGGCATATTTTCCAAAGCAGACATTGAATTGTGCAAAAATCAATAAATTTTGGTGATTTTCTCTTTTTGAATATTTTTTTCAAATCCAAAATTCAATACTAATTTTGTATCACGCAAAAAATAAGATCAAAGGTTTACTTTTGTTCAATTGTTAAATGATCAAATATTATGGATGGCATGGAATTGTGGAATGTTGTTTGATGGGGCCAGAATACCAGTGATTTCAACATTTAATTAGAGCTATACCTGACAAAATTCAAGCCAATCTGGTCCAAAGAAGAACTCTAATGATTCCCTCTCGTGCTATTGGGGTGTCCTTTTTCATGTTGGTTTATCTGGTACACATTCTTTTGTACCATTTTGACATTAGATTCTCTTTTGGGACCCCTATTTGTGACATTCTTTAATACTTACAGCTACAGATGAGTTCAGAACATCACTATCATAGACCATGGTATTGCTGTCTCTCTAGCCCTATTCATTATTGAATTCCATGTGAGCATTCTTGGTTGCCTGAAAATCTTTCTCATTTTCTATGTAAAATAATACATTGCTTTTGTTGATTTGGATATTTTCTTGAATAGATCCAATTTTACACCATCTTTGAATCTTTTAGCAAAATATCCCATGAAATTCTTATCACCAAACATTTCCACCATTGAAGAAAAATGATGTCATCTTCTACCTATTTCTTCCTTTTTGTTTGGGGGTGCATTTTTGTCATGGGGACATGTTTTTAACTCATTGTTTACCATCATAAAAATCTTTCACTGTTCACTGGAGTTTTTCCATTGTCATGTTTTAAATTTATAATTATAAATTGTTGCCTCCTTGGAATTCATACTTAGTAAGATGTAGCAAGAAGTTATCAGCTATCTTTTGAAGGCCCATGCATGAAACAAAATTTAGAATAGTGTTGCAGACAATATGAGGTTGTGTTGTTATGATTTTTCTCTCATTAAGCAATGATATTCAAAGAAATTTTAGTTTGTTACATTTATTTACAACTACAATGCTGATGGATGGTGGACAAAAGGTTATCCTCAACAATTGACATTAGTGCAGGCCACTGCTCTGTGTTTTCAATTGATGGACATGGTGCAAGGATATTTTGTTGCATTTCTCACCATCTTATGCACAACACCTACATGGATATAATTCAGTGCTAATGATTGACAGACCAAACAAAAGAAAATTTAAATGATATTTGCATTGAAATCATCAGTGTTGTTGAATGGTTGTGGTATTTTGAAATATGTCTGTAATGAAATGGAATAAGATCAGCATTGACTGGGTTTAATTGAGGATCACGCAGTGCCATGTGGAGGCAATGAAGCAAAGCAAGATGAGAAGTTTATGAAATCATATTGGTGAAAAAGATAGTGATTATGTTAAAGTGGTAGCTTTTCTTATGCTTTTGACTGCCTCTAATTTCAATTGTTACATATTCATCACTGGACAAGAGGAGACATGTAATAGTGGGAAGGACAAGAAGTTAAGAAGGTGAGTTGCTTTGGTTACCAAGGGCTCAATTATAAAAGAGATACTAAACATGGTTGGATGTAGCATTAATAATGATGTCATAATTGTCCATGAGGATAAAATCCAAATGCATCAACCAGTCCATTTTTCTGTTAATTTGACCACAAAGAAACAGTCAAGTGAATTGGATGGAATTGATAGGTAGCATGGAAGGGTGTTCTGATAGTCTAGGATGTTGGCCAATAATATCAACATCTTTTTGATGGACTTATTATTTGATGCATGCCCTTACTTATGGACATTGTAGATTCTTTCTGGATAGTTTTACTGACAATCAAGCTTCCAAGGTTAAAACTATATGGGTTGAAATGGTGGAAAAATATGGCATGTTTTCTACATGATATTTCCCAAAACCACTACTTTGTATGGGACTGAGTGTGCCCAGTCTGTTCTGGAAGAAATGTCCCAAAAATTACCAGAATTTGGCCTCTCCCAGAACAAAAATCATAGGCCTCAAAGCATTGACTAAGACTATGAGCCATATGTCATTAGTGCAGTGAGAAGTTTCTATTTTAACAAAAAATATGTTTTTGCCTTAATCTAGAATATAACCATTAATCAATGATATTTGATTGGTTTTTCATTCTTTTGATTTAATTTTTGCAATCATCAGAAAGTCTCTAATTTGGGTAAAAGCTGTATATGTTTCCCATTCAAGAAATTTTGCCATGTGTATTGTAGATAGTGTGATGTCATTAGTTTAAGGCATGCAATCAAGAGAAATATTTTATTTAACCAGATAAAAAAGTTAATACAGATACCACAGGAAAGGGGTAGTACACTCTTCCATCATTTACAATTGAGTAACACATATGAAATAAAATAAAAAGATACCAACCAGATAATTTTATGTTTCATAGATCACAGATATAATCAAGATAATGAATGGCAGATGCTCTTTCAAGATCTACAAAGCAAAAGATAATTACATTTATACCTAAATTATATTATTGAATTTGAACATTGAATCAATCAAAATAAACTATTGAATTTTATCACTACAATTCAATTATTTGCTTTGACCTTGAAGTAAAAAAATAAGTGTCAAAGAGCTCCATTCACTGTGAGAGGATCATTCATAATGCAAGCTGACATTAACTTTGCTAAAAAATGACACAAGAACCAAAAGAAAAACACCAGTGTGCACCAAGATGTCCTATTCATTAAAATTGATCTTTGGTGACCCCTAATTGCTATGATAAAAAGAAGTATACATCACATGATAATACTTTTTCAACATATTCTATTGAAATTCACTATCAGTAACTACATTCTGGCATTATTTTGGCATATTATTTTGCTTCCAAAATGCTGCTACTCCCATAATCCCTTACCAATATATTTAAAAACACCCAAAACCATCAGTTTGAGGCAATCTACATGATACCATACTAGAATAATAAATATTATTAGGGTAGTTATGCACTTCATCATAATACTACATGACCACAGTCATAACCAAAAGACCCCTTTTGAATATCAAAAATAAATTTTACAGGTATAAATTAAACATATGGTATTATTTACATGGTATTTTTTTGAAAAAATCAACAATACAATAGTATTACCTCTAATTTTTCAATACTGATATTTATTTAAAGGGATTCCTTTGGTCATGGCCTGTATCAAATCTACATAGGAGAACCTAATATACAACTAGTAGAATATGGTATTTTTGCCTGTTGCAACCTCCATAAGATGAGCAAATGATGACATTTTGTATTTACAATGCTTCTACTGTTGAATCTAACACAAGTTACCTAGAAAAATACTTGGCTGATTTGACATACCATGAGCTTGGTTTAATAAAAAATGGACAAGAGCTCTCATTCTGGATGTCATATCTGCATGATAGTGGTAGTGTGTGCTGATCAATGGCAGTGTTTCACTCAACTAAAATTAGGTCAATTGATGCTTTTGAAAGTGTAGACCCCATAGAAAATTAGCAATGGCCAATGGAAAAGTGCTACAATTTTTTTTGTTACATGGTTGATGCTGTTGTTTTAATTGAAGCATCTAACACAGTGGAGAATTTCATCACAAGAAGCACCATCATGGAAAATTCATCACCATCACTTATCACCTGTAGCTTCTGAAATGGTATTTAGTACTCAAAAGTACAATTGTGATGGTACTAATAATCATTACTTTTACTTATAGTACTAATCCTTGTGGTATGAAGGAATTAGTCAGAGGTAACTTGTAAGACTTATCTATATACTTACAAACAGAGAAACAAAATGAAATAACAAATTTGTTGTAAAATACAAATCCATTATCTGGCATATGTTACTGCAGTAACGCAATAACAGTACGAGTCGTGATAATTGTTAGTAATGTTACATACAGTATGATAAANACCCTTTGATTTTCCACCTTTGCCACCCGACTTACCAGACTTGCCACCGCCACCCGACTTACCAGACTTGCCACCGCCACCCGACTTGCCAGACTTGCCGCCTCCACCAGACTTCCCTGATTTGCCTTGACTAGACGAATGGTCTGCAGACCACCCATCATTGTCCCAGCTGCCGCTAGTTGATTTTCCTGATTTGCCTGTACTTGAGGAATGGTCACCGGACCAGCCATCATTGTCCCAACTGCCACCAGTTGACTTCCCGGATTTGCTGGAATGGGTATCTCCAGACCAGCCGTCATTGTCCCAGCTGCCACCATCCCACCCATCGTTGTACCATGCTTCCGAGTGATAATATGCTTTTCCAGATTTTCCCGTGCTTGATTTGCCGCCCTTACTACTTCCTTTTCCACCCTTGCTGCTTCCTTTGCCGCCCTTGCTGCTTCCACCGGATCCACTATGGATTGGTTCCTGCCGTTGTTTTCAAAAACAAGATGGGAACGGGAATGAATGCTGAGCTTCAACCATTTGAATGTAGAAGAGGAAAAGGGATAAAAAATCAACTCACTTCATGATACCCAACATACCCATCATTGTCCCAACCCCCGTCATATCCGTTTTCATACACTTCCTCGTGCAATTCCTTGTAAACTTCCACCTCTTCTTGTTCTTTTTTCCATCCATCATCGTCGTAATTTTCATCAAGCCAATCTTCCACGGAAACTGTAACATTATCTATGTCGTCGTCAATGTCCCATCCGCTTGGCCCACTGCCGTATCTTGGGACTGTTGACGAGGTCGTTGGATCACATTTCTGAAAATTGCATATTTAGCGTTCACCAATATATCAAGCACGAAATTCGGTTGAGAATCCGATTATTTGTCAGTACATCTACAAGGTCAAAGCATTACGTCATCAAACTCAGCAAATTACCTACCACTTGCGGCTCAAACGCATCACGTTTCACCGTGTTACCGTCGAGCTTTCTATCGGTACTCCTCAATAAGTTCCTCTTCCTATTTTCTCCACAGCCATCATCATCGACATCCTCCACTCTGTCTAATATATCTGCACCATCTAAAATATCTTCTCCATTCTTGGCTAGAAAGAAAGATTCTGTTTCCTCTTCTTCAGAGCCACTAGTTTTTGATTCTGGCCCCGATGACGCTATGTTTCCATTGTCATGAGCGACCTTAGATTTGTGAGATTTGGTTCCTAGTCCGATGCCAAGACCAAGCACAAGAATGACTGCCGATGACACAAGGGCAAGTTTCACCCATTTCCTTTCGACTGTTACCATGGTCAACTCAGCCCTTTTCGGATGGTTACTTCGTAGAGTCCTTCGTCAGTGATATCCAGAGTCTAATGATTGTGTTTTGATTGTTTCTTTTTTATAATATTTGATACTCTCTATCGTCCAACATCCATCAAGTTAAAAAAAAACATGTTTTATCATGATGTAGTGTGGCAAGAGGGAAGATGGAGATGACTATTTGCTCACATAAATGTCTACTTTTAAAAGTACTATAGTATCTCTAGTAGCAATAGTAGCCAGGCAGTGAGTCAATCAGACGATAGGCAAGTCAGTATAATACCTAAGTATTGTACGAGTAGTAAGTAGTATGGTAACCATCTCGTAAGTAGTATGCATGGTATGGTAGTGTACTACTCGTAGAAAACTACTTACAAAAACTACAAAAATAGTGTTTTTGTACATAAGGTATTGAGTCAAGAGAAATTTAAAAATTTAAAATTTTGTCATCTCAGTATCTCAAAATTTCAAAATTTTATTATCAAGCAAAAACTACGAATATTATTGAACGATTAAACGTTTTTGAATTATTTGTTTTGCGACTAAGGTACCATACTGACTTATGGTGCTATAGCCAGAGAGAGATAGACCGAGCGAGCGAGCGAGCGAGATAAGTAGAGCTAGAGGTAGAGAGATAAGTAGATACTACTTAGAGCTAAGTACTTATTAATATTGTACTTGTATTGCTATAGAGCCAGGATTTTCTTGAGATCATATTAGGTAGATAACACTATTACTTGAGAGCTGGATTCGTTTTGAAGCTATCAAGCCTTAATTAGATATCTGTTAAAGCTCTGTTAAAGCTACAACATGCCTGTACAAACTCAGATTGGGCAATTTCAGCAAAAGTTGAAAATGGTTTTCAAGCGATTGTAAAAACATAATGACCAGTGATCAATGATGACACTAAATAGGTACAAGTGAACAGGTAGCAAGTACCATACCCATTTTAACTACCTAATCACCACTGATGATTAATGATTCCAGATGCCACTTGCCTCTTTCATGTGAGAATGCCAATCATTTTTCTTCCCTTCTTTTTTTGTTCTCATAGACCATGTCAAGGGCCTCACAGAATTATTGTTAGGATTTCGATGAGTTGCCTAGAAAAGATGGAATTTTTTATTGTTGGGTTTTGATCCTTGTTCCACAAGCAAGTGTAATTGGGATGAATTTTTGTGTTGGTTTGATCTGTTGCAATGCAACTATGAGACCTTTAATGTTATGTAAAGTAATAGACATATATGATTATATCAAAGGATTTTATTTATTTTTACAGTGCCACATCAACAGGTCAAAAATTCTTGTATTTGTTGAAAAATCCTGACAATGAAGTATCTTCTTGATTGGTGAAATTTGGACAAAGCAGAAAAAAGGAGGAGATAATGTCAATGGCAACCAATGACAGGAAGAGAGCTACCTGACAACAGCAGTGGAAGCATAGGTGTAATTACAAGAAATTTACACTAACATTATCATAATCATTATCAAGTCTACTGATGCAAAGCAATTTCAATCTGATAGAAAGAGAGGAGCATGGCTGGGGGCATGTGGTTTGGGACATAGAGCATGGGATGTGGGAAGGGGCAGCTGCAATCTTGTATGTTGCAGTGGTGGTTGGCTTTGGACTGCAGGTGGATATGTGTTTTCATGTTCATTGTGGAATTAGATTTTTTATCACCCTCTTTTTTTGAACTGAATGGTATTGATTGCCAAAATCAAAAGAAAATAGAAATTTGAGCATTTTAACTTAAAAATTTAATCTTGACATTTTTTATATTTAATACAGCCATAAACTCAGTCAGTCCATTTATTTATTCCTGTGGTATGTTTTGCCTGTAGTCAAAACCACATAGAATGCTTTATTTGATGGGATATTGTTACTTGCTCCAAAATAAGCAATCAAGGGTAAAAAAGTATAAAACTTTTAAAATGGTGATAGGTACTATTTTAGTTTACTGCTTCTTTTCTAGTCATTATTACAAAGTCAAACTGTAAACTGTAAGCATTACCAAAATATGCTACATACCACCTATCACATCATTCATACATAAGCAATACATGTAGAGACCAAATGAGCCCATGACTAATTTTTTATTCATTTTGATCAAAATAGAAAACTGAGAAATTATTTTTTCAATTTTCCCAATTTTTTTATAGAAGGATAACTTTCAAACTTAGCAGACCTCTTGCTAGCTTGAACCAACAAAACTAGTAATTATTTTAATGAATTGGATTCAATTAACACTTTTAAGATGCCAAAAGGATGGATGAATAATGAGATTATAATGAAAAAACAAATTTGAATTGAAATTTAAGATTATAAAATGATGGTATGATGATTAGACTTTACAATTAACACTAATTTATTCATTGATTTGGATGTTAAGATGACAAAAAGAGGTAAAACAAAAGTAACATGTTACTGAGATTAATAATTCCTCCATATAGCTGACCCAGTCTTTCTATGATGTATAATATTACTTACTTTAATAGCAAAACATCAACCTCTTTCTTGTGATGGTGTCTGAGAGATGATTCAGAATCAAAAAGCTACTAAATAATCCACTAACATTTGATTTCAGTGACAATACCATGCCATCACATCATAAATCAACAGTAGATTTTGGTACAAAGCTCTTCATCATTAATTTAGTCACTGGTTTTTATTGTACAGTTAAAAAGAGCAAAAAAAGGATTTATGATTCCAAATGCCCCATTTTCCAAAATATAAAAAATGGATCCTACATATTACTACTAGGATCATCTAGATTTGCCGTGCCTCAAATGTTGTAGACACTGTGAAAAAAATGAACACTCCATGATACAAAGTACAGTTTTGCACAACTAAAAACAATGTTAGACACAAAATTCTCATTGGAAAGATTTTTGATTTGTTTATCATTGTGAAAATACAGAATCATCTAATTCTGTGCTGAAAGGAAGAAATGAGAACTAGGACAATGAAAGTGATTATGCTATATTTCTGACATGTAAGAGTGTTTTGTATCCTACTTATAAAAAATCATTTGCGGCAACTTTAAAATGGAATGGAATTTTTTTCAAAACATAAATTCTCAATCAAATAGCATTACTAAAATCACATCTTGATATCAAGGTGAAAAACATGTAATAGATGTTTATTTAGATTTGTCTCAAAAATTTGATCATTATACTTTTGATAAGGGGGAAAAGAACTTTTGGAAAAATATAGAAAAGGCTTTTTATTGATAGAGTTGATCTAACCTATAAGCAGAAAATTTAACCTAAAAAATGAGAGAAATAATTGCAATGAAATATTCTGATTATTGTATCATTGGAAAGATCTCAATGGTAGCTCTCATCTACTAATACCTTATTTTAGAATTTCAAACATTTTTGAATGATTAATGCTTGGCAGTATTTTTTTCAAAAAAGTACCTTTCAAATTTAATTTAATGATTTAACTCACTAGACACTACTAGGTAGATACTTAACATAATTTTGTAAGATGAACAAAATTTTACTAATAGAGACAAGATAGTCATCTTTTTCATTTCAAATTTGATCGTTTCTTGTATAATAGATTTATGTTGATATTATTTTACTGTGAGAAAATATATCAAAATTTTCAAAATTCAAGCAATAATTGTTATCTAATGTTCAGTGCTAGCCAACCAAATGGAACATATCATTTTTAGGGTAAATATGTATGAAATGTCTGTTTGGACTGTTAATGTTAAGAATAAAACTTGAAGTGCAAGATATCATTTTGACAAGATCTTATCAACAAAAATTGAAACTAGACAATAATTTTGATCCCATTGGATATGAAAAGAAAAGAGAAAAAATAAATAAAAATTGATTACAAATAAATCCACAATTAATTAAACTCTAAATACTTTGTGCATCAAATTTTAGTTATAAACATTTGACAATGATAATCATTCCTTTGAAAAAAGAAGTACTCTTATTATTAATCTGTTATTTATCTGTTCAAAGTTATGGAAAAGTCTCAATATACTTTACAATAATGCTTCATATTATAAAAAATCCAAGAAATTAATGTTATGATCAAACTTTAAAATAAATGCTAATAATTTTACTTATATTTTACTGTCAATTAGATTTGTCGAGACTCTTGGTGATGGAGTCAATAATAATCTCAATTATATCAATGTCACTGGTGTATATACTAATATATACCATTGAATCATAGCTATTGTACTATTTTGGATGGGATGTGTTCAGATTTTTAAAAGTACATAATAAAAAAAATGGATCCATTTAAAACTTGAATCTAATCTAGTGCTTAGGTTTTCTTCCATTGTTATGTTAATTTTTAAGTGATTCATTATAACTGTTTTTGAAAACATTGTAGAATGGGGTGGAATTGTGTGACCAAAAATCTGGGTCTGGATCCCTGGATCCAAGTTCAATAGGATCCAAATATAGCTTCATTCAAATATAATTTACCAAATGGATATCTTACCCACTCAAACATCTAATTGGCTCAGACTTCAACTCTTGCTGTACATGACTGTGTATGGCCAATGAATGCAAATGAAACTGTTTTGGAAAGCGCATAACACAAAGAATCAACATGCAAAGGTTATGGAGTGCCACTCTGACTACTTTTGATGCAATGGTCAACAACAAAAAGTTGATTTTCCAATTTTTCAATACATCTATTTGGCCTTCAAATGTAAAGGCCTGGTGTTATGGCTGTACTCAATATCATTTAGTAAATGAAGATGATTCTGAAAGCTAAGGAAAGATCTGATTANTGGTGTAATTGAAAAATATATTTTTATTAGTGTTGTACCATGTAAATTGAAAAAATCTTGATTGGCAATTTTTTCATCCATTTGTGCCAAAACTTTTGATAATAAGAAAACTCGGGATGCAAGTTTTGAGCAAGGAAAAATTACTGATAATATTGCCGTTGCTCGCACCCATTACCTCTAGGTACCCTTTAATTTTTTCCCATGACTAACATTGTGCTTCTGGTCATTTTTATATGTTACACCCCATAGATTTCTTTGAAACAACCATATTGCAAGCAATTATTAGGAAGGCATCAAGGTAATTACTACTATGTAGATGTTTTCAATCTAAGTAGGGATTGTGGTAAGATATCCACAAACATACCACATCAAGAAAAAATAACGTCGATTTTCAAAAACGGACTGAATTTGTTAAGCGTTGTAGCTAATGAGAACTCTCTCTAAAAATAGGTGTCGATAGCTATTAAGTACTTGCGTGTAGGTATTGTACTTAAGTAGGTATATGGTAGCCAGATAGGGCGGGTACTTGCTTCTATGCTACTCCTATCATATTATCATCTCTCTCTCTAGCTATTATTATTACTCCTACTACCACCTATCATCGAGTATTGTAAGGTAAGTATGATAGTCTATGATAGTAGTATCTTCTACGGGAGTATTGTGGTAAGGTAAGTACGTACGATCGAGTATGGATGGTACGCGCGCGCGTGCGTGCCTGCTGAATGACTTATTAGTGCGTGAGTATGGTAAGTAGTAAGGTACTTACTTACTTACTTACTTACTTACTTACTTAGTACTATCTGCCCGCGCCGCCTGGCCTGCCGACCTAAGTACTGCCCTACTTACCTGCCTAACTTGCCTTACTCTACTCATATTCATAACTAACAAAATTCATCATCATAAGGTACATAAGAAGTAAGTAAGTATGGTACAATACCATACCATCCATACAACATAGGTACTTACTTAGACTTGTT
>JALLOT010000540.1:0-17683 GCA_036939595.1 Thalassiosira livingstoniorum
CTGCAATGCTTGCTGGCTAGCTCAGAAGTTACTTGCTTGAGGTACCCCTTCAGTATACAATTACATGTTTGCAAAAACTCCCAGCTTTTTCGATAAAAGGTTTGCACCATACGGATCAGAGTTGCATTATGTGATGAACTTGATTATGTATCCTGTATACAAAGCCATGGAATCTGGCAGCTACAAATGGAAAGATGTTGCAACTCAGGATTATAGGGAAGAGGGCAAAATGCTGTCGACATATTGGTCCACTTTTGCCATGTCCAAAAATGGCGACCTGAATCCAGACTCATCAGAGGCATTGTGGCAACCATTTTCTAAGGACGAGGAAGTGACGCTGAGATTTGAGGATGAGGCTCTTGGTGGTACCAGAATGCAAAGAGATCTTCGGAAAGATGCATGTGATTTTCAAACAAAGCTTTTACTAGAACGAGGTGGATTCCCTGGGTTTGACCCTGAGGTGCCGGGAGAGCAAACATCTCCTACTAACTCACCTTCGAGTAACCCATCTTCCGGTAACCCACCTCTCAGTAATGGTGGGTTTTCTTTGCCGAAAGGTGCCATCTTGCTCCCTGCCATTGCTGCGTTCAATTTCCTATGGTATTGGATTGAGTAATTAGGTAACTGCCACTGAGTGAATGGAATCCACATGCTGAATTTTTTGTAAGCCTCGAAAATGTAGGAGGCTTTCATTCAACTCGTAGGTTGAGGCGTTGATACTCAGGACTAGAATAGTTCGTACAATATCTCTTATAAATTTATTACCAAAGATTTGTAACAACGGACAAACAAGCTTTCCGGGTGGATCCTGCGACATTTTAATAAGTACTAGAAGGGGGCATCACGATGAACAAGTTTTCAAGTCCTACTCTTCTTTTTTACGCAAAACAAATCACATTTCACAGTTTTGCTCCGTTGATGCCTAAGAAATGCAGAGTATTGCGAACGAATTGGGATTGCCAAAATGACACTATGTAGTGATGCCCCTTGGTTTTGACTGGTTTTCCCTCTAATGACACCCAAACCTACTTGAACTCAAACTAAATACGATTGAGGTACGAACTTTGTGAAGACTCGAAAAGAGTGCAGCTACTTGATAGATAAAGATTTAATGCCACTCAAACTTGCAGAGCTCTCGAATACAGAAGAACATTAAAAAGAGAGGCTCTTGCAAAATTTGGCATTGTCTCCCTGGTCATCAAAACATTTGAAGACTTCGTTTCCTTCTCCTGATTTAACCTTGCAACATTGTTCGTAATTCAAGGGAGAGTCGGAACAATCACCAATCTCTCCTCCTTTGGAATCTACCTTTTTACTTGGAGAAGAAGGATCCGCGGAACAGTATGTCCTACCAATAGGGTTCCTTCCATTGACCAAAAGGCCGGATTCAATATCATCATGATCAAACGAAAGGATCTCTGGGGTTGCATCGTGAGGAACACAAGAGAACGTCGCAGATTCAAGAAGCACCCATGAGTCAACAAACCAATCATTTACATCAGAAATTGCGATCTTGATAGTGTTCCAGCCACGTTGGGGGTACCCAATGGCAGTTAGCTTTGTGGTGAATCCATCAGCTTCTATCAAAGGGTAAGGCACACCATTATCGCTGTCGTTTTGCACAAAATATGTAGGATTATTTTCTGCATTGACATTGTGGATGCTAACTGGTAAATTAGTCTCAGGAATCAGGGCAATATTTTCTCCGTTCAAGAAAAAACCAAAGACATCATTAAAGTCTGTGTTCAAAAAGTCCATGTACTCGTCACTGCCAAAGACATATTGAAAGTTCACTTCTGGGGTATATGTGTCCGTCTCAGGGGGGCAACTGAAGTCGAATTGAATGAAGCATGCATCGAATGTGTGACCAGAAGTTAGTTTATCCAAGTCACTGTCACCAGGTGTGCCGAATTTCGTTGTGGTGTACTCGCTATCATTGCTATTGAAATCTGAAGGATTTCCTGAACTCAAAATGAGGCCGTCATTTGGTAACAAGAATTCCCCTGTCTCGCTATTGGTACCTGCAACGTGGCCATTTGAAAAGACTGCATAGCAAAAATGATCAGAAGACACTGTATTTGTGATTTGTATGAAGCCATTTGGATCTCCAAGATAGCCTTTTGCTATGTCGTGGTCAGAAATCTCAGCATTAAGAATCAATGGGTAATCCTGAGTAAAACGAGTGACAAAGCAAATGATGAGACGATAGATTAATGCTAGCATTGAACGATTTGGCCTGGGGGTTCGTACCGAATCATCGACTGCATTCACAATGGCATTGCACACTGCAACATTTCCGCTTGTGTCTGTTACCGCCAGTTCAACCGTCACAGGGTTGCCAATATCAGCGGAAGAAAACTCTGACCTATCCAAATCTAGCGATGCAACTCCACAGTTATCTGAACAACCACCATCGACATCGCTGCCTGTAATCGAAGCTGTACCTTCTGGTGAAATGGGTATTGTGATATCTTTACAAACTGCTGTTGGCAACTGCATATAAAACGCACAAAACATCATGGCAAATCAGAGTTGAAAATAACAGGAAACAAATAATAGTCAACTTAAACGGAACTCACTAAACTATCAACGACAGTGACTGTTGCTTTGTCAGAGTCAACGTTGTTACCTGCATCAAAAACAGTGAGCTCAACTACGTTGTCGCCAATATCTTCGCAGGTGAATACAGAATAGTCTACATAAGATGACACAATTTCACAGTTATCCGTACAGCCGCCATCAATGTCCACAGGAGCAATAGACGCTTCACCATTAGAAGATAGCGGAACAGTGACATCCTGGCAGAGAGCATGTGGAGGCTTTGGTGAAAATGTTAAACATGAATTTAGAACGTATACGAACCAGCGTCAGATTTGAATATTTGAGTTGACATTCTTACCATTGCGTCCACGACAGAAATTTTCGAAATACAAGTATCGCTGTTCCCGCTTGAATCAATGACGTTCAGTGTGACAATATTTTCGCCGATGCTTCCGCAAAAGAAGCTTGTCTGGTCAAGAATAAAGCTAACTGTGCCACAATTATCTGTAGACCCATCGTCCACATCGCTGCTAGAAATTGATGTTGTATCTCCTGTCAGTGGCACCACTATATCCTTGCAAACTGCTGTAGGTGCCTTTTAGAGGAACAAATTTAGATGCAAAAGAAAACGTGAGTAAAATTCATGACGATACTGCATTTGCAAGGTTCAAAGAATTACCAAGACATCCACGACTGAAATTTCTGCATCGCAAGATGCACTGTTGCCCGCTTTATCTGTGGCAACGAGCTCGACCACATCTGTATAACCGATGTCATAGCATGAAAATTCATTGTTCCCATTTATTGCCAATGACTCCAATCCACAATTATCAGATGACCCTCCATCAATGTCTGATGGAATCACAATCCCAATACCACTAGAGTCTAGTTCGACAGTGCGGGGACTGCAAACGGCCAAAGGTTCCTGCAGTGAACAAATGCAGCGTGAAGTGAGATTGATCGACTAAAAATCAATTGGGGCAAACAGGATCTATCGATCTACTTGCAATATCTTCGGTGACGGTGACTCTGGCATCGCAAGTATCAATGTTGCCTCCTACATCTACCACAGTGAGTTCAACTACATTTTCACTACCAATATCTGAGCAGGTAAATATTGTCTGGTCGACTAAAAAAGATACGATTTCACAGTTATCAGTGGATAGAGAATTGATATCACTACTCGAAATATGAGCCTCAAAAGGATCTGTGGGGGCCCCTCCTTGTTGAACTAAGGTTACAGTAATATCTCTACAAGCAGCGATAGGGGGCTTTTTAAAATGTAAAAAATTGAACATTAGACAAAACATTTGCATGAAAAAAGTGTATGATCCTAGCTTACCAAGTCATCAACTACAGCTACCATTGCACCGCAACTAGCCATATTACCGCTTGAATCTACGACAGTGAGATGTACGTCATTTGCTCCAACGTGAGCACAAGAAAATGCTTCCTTGTCTACATCCAAAGATGCAATGCCACAGTTATCAGACGATCCTCCATCAATATCTCCACCGGACAAAAAGCCTTCATTTATCCCTGATGCTTCATCATAAGTCAAGGAAACTATGGCATCTTTGCAAACTGCGTTTGGGGGCTGTATAGTAGTACAAGAGAGCAGACAGAAATATTGGATGGAAAACGAAGCAAAAAATATCTCTTTTTCAATAATGGAGCTTACCGTATCATCGACAACAGATACAGTCGCAAAGCAAGTATCCTTGTTACCACTTGTATCTACAGCAGTGAGCTCGACCTCGTTTTGTCCGATGTCTTCACAAGAAAAATCCGTCGGAGTTGCTAGTAGCGTGAATATTGCAGTATTGTCCACAGAGTTGTCGTCAATATCTTCAGCTGTAATTTGGGCAATTCCATTTGAGTCCAAAGAGATCTCGAGGTTTTTGCAATATGCTTCGGGGTCTTCTGTATCAATCACACCTTCGCTTGCATCGAAGCAAAATGATTTGTCATTGAGCCAGTACACCCCACTTGGCAGATCGTTAGGATCTGGGCCTCTGTAAATATCACTGGCTTCATTGAAGCGTCCAACAAGCGCAAAGTCAACACCATCTCCCTTGTTGATACAGACTGTTGCTGGACTCCCACCAAAACCATCAGTCCCCCCTGAGGCATTGCCAGTTGTCCATTGCATTTCACCATAACAGAAGCAGGTATTTTTACCTATGCCAATTCCTTCTTGCTGCCCATCAGTGATAATAACTTGGAATGAGTTATACAATGGACCAAACTGGTAGTGCTGCACCATGATCCATGTCACGATGAAACTGTTGCCTTCTTGCTTGTACCACAACATTCCCCCATTTTCACCCCTTGTGTCTATGTCGGCCCAGAATGGAGCAACAATTGGATTTCCATCGACAGGGAAGCCAAATGGGGTATAAGTACCATAGCCCTGATCAAACGAAAGATTCCCATTGTTGTTGACGAACAACTTGTTGAAGAGAAGGCCAAACAAATTGAATTCAAACTCGAGAGAAAAAGGTCCAAAAGAGCCATCGTCGGATCGAGGAAGGCTTATCCATCCAGCAGAAGATGGATCTAGAGGTAGATCGCGGCAGCCCTCGCCAGCAAAATCGAAGCCACCCGAATTATCAACGACAGTTACCTGGTAGGTCATTTAACATAGACGAATCAGACGGTCAAAGAGAAACCATGAAATAGGTATTGAACGAGCACTGACCATGGTATTGCATGAATCGATGTTGGCGCTTGAATCTGTGACAGTGAGTGTCACTTCAAGATCTCCAACATCTTGAAGCGAAAAATCGGTTTGGCTCACATCCAGGGACACGATTTCACAGTTGTCTGAAGACCCTCCATCAATGATTTCTCCTGTTATTGATGCTGATCCATTTTCCAAAATCAAAATGATGTTATTTTTACACACGGCTGTTGGGGGCTTAAAAGTGAAGGACAAGAGAGAACGCATGATAATTACCGTATGATTCAGTGTAAAAGAAGGGAGTTTCCTCAATAGATTCTTACCATATCATCCAAAACAGTAACTTCTGCCTCACAAGTACCGAGGTTGCCTGAAGTGTCTGTTACATCAAGATTAACAACATTGCTGCCTACATCAACACACGAGAACGTATCTTTATCCATCAAAATGGATTCTACGTCGCAGTTATCAGAAGAATTATCGTCAACGTCAGTCAAACTAATCGATGCCATTCCAGTGGAATCCAAGGACGTAGTGTGAGCCTTGCATCTGGCTTCAGGGACCTGATTAGAAACAGCACATTGAATAGTCGAGTGAGAAATATCAATCTCTATTGGACCTCGTTCTAGAGTTTGTGATTGCGATCTTACAATGTCATCGACTACAGTTACAGTTGAAACACAAGTAGCAACGTTTCCACTTTCATCAAGAAGTGTTAGTGTCACCAAATTTTCTCCGACATGTCCACATCCAAGATGGTTCTCAGTTACATCCATGGAAGCGATTCCACAGTTATCTGTTGAGCCATCATCCAACTCACTTCCAGAAATGGTCGCGATTGAATAGCCATAATCTATGTAGTCACGATTAAAAGATTTGGTGACATCTTTACAAACGGCGATTGGAGGCTACGTCAAAAAAAAATGAAAGTAGTGAGATATCCCTCCTCCGAAAATATTGGGTCGACACACAAATATTTTCATGCACCTACCAAATCATCGACAACAGTTACAGTCGCAAAGCAAGCGTCAATGTTACCACTTGTATCTACAACAGTGAGTTCAACAATGTTGGCTCCAACATCCGAGCATGTGAAGCTGGTCTTATTGACTGCAAGCGAGGCAATGGCGACATTATCTGACGATTCGTCATCGATGTCATCAGCGGTCATATTACCTGCATCAAGTAAGAACACAAAAAAGGTTGCAGTAGTGAGGCAACGCCAACTTGACAATGTAAATCTAAGTGTAGAAAAAATGAGAATCTTACCATCACCACTTGAGTCCAAAAAAATGTCATGAGCTTTGCATTTTGCTTCTGGATCCTCAGCGTCAATAACTCCCTCACCACCATCAAAGCAAAATGACTTGTCTGTCAACCAATACACTCCACTGGGGGGATCAGTCGGGTCTGGACCTCTGTAAACATCACTCGGCTCGTCAAAACGGCCCAGAAGAGTGTAGTCTAAGCCGTCTCCTTTGTTGATACCGACGGTAGCTGGATACCCACCGAAACCATCCACTCCACCTGACGCTGAACCAGTGGTCCACTGCATGTCACCATAGCAGAAACATGCATTTTTTCCAATTCCCACTCCTTCGTGCTGCCCGTCAGTGATAATGACTTGAAAGGTGTTGTATAAAGGACCATTACTTCAACGGCGGATGAAGTGAGAGCTGGGGAAGATTAGAAGCTAAATAAGCCACAAATAGCACCAACATCTCACCTGTAGTACTCAACCTCAATCCATGTAGCAACAAATGTGTTGCCATCTTGCTTGTACCAAACCTCACCACCTGTGTTGCTTCTTGTATCGACATCAGCCCAGAATGGAGCTACCATTGGATAGTCGTTCACTGGGAATCCTTCTGGGCTGTACTTACTATAACCTTTACCGAAAGAAAGATTCCCATTGTTGTTGACATAAATTTCATTGTGATTGGTACCAAACAGGTCAAATTCAAATCCGAGAGAGAATGGACCGAAGTACCAATCATCGTTTGGATCGAGCAAATTCCATCCTTCACTTGAAGGGTCTTCGGGAAGATTTACGCAGCTATCACCCGAAAACTCAACGGCACCCAACAAGTGCCGAATGTCTATTTTTCCTTTAACAGGAGGCAGGTGACCACGACTACTGTTCTCCCTACGAAGGTGCTGCAGCACGGACCGATGAAACTGCATGTCATTTGCTCTCTGTGTTGATTTCATGGGCCGGACAAGCATTCATTTTGGGAGACAAGGAACAAGAAGATGATTGAGAAATAAACCAAGAAATTGACCTCCGGTGCATCGGTTTACTCACCAGATGAGCCTTTGGTAGAACATGGTCACTCCTTAAATATTGGCTTCCTTGAGCAATGCCAAGAATGCACAAGAGTGCATTTAGTAGTACTTTCATACTTTCGTTTTCTTTGGATGCGCTTCAATTGAATTTTATAGCTTTGGTGATTTCGTGTTCTCATGTGTCTCTTCGCCAAAGACGAGAGATTTCGCTTGATGAAAGCAATGAAGCACGCCAAGGTATGCACCAGTGGTTGATCAACAAACAAGAAAGATGAGCAGGATTTTGGAATCATTGTTTCCAGTAGTTTGAGACATTTTTCTGTTTTCGTTACGCTTACGGACTCACCATTATTCTTGAATTCTTGTAATTCAGAGACCGCTTGGTTCGTTTACGGTTCCTACCGAACAACAAATCGAATGACAAGGACTACTTGTTGGATTAGTACAATTGAAAATGCGTTGTTTCCTGTTCTCTTCTTGAATGATTTTGAGATTTATGAGAGATAGATGTTGATTGTTGCTTGATTGCTGTGTATTCGGTTAATAACTTCGTCTCCCGTAAAAAATTCCATCTAGATACCACCATTTTGATGCTATCAAACAAGAAGGCTATTATGCATCGACGCTTCCATTGGAGATCATCTTGGATTACACATTTTGAGAAGCTTTTCTCCTTGAAAGGTGAAGTTGCAGTGGCACCATAATGTGAGCTAGGGTCTCTGTTGCAGTTTTGATCCCACATTTTATTTTTTTGATATGGGGTGTTCTTGATACGTGTGGTACCAAGAACAATCACCAAATGAAGAATGACGACTGACATTTTGTTCATGCGAACCGAATGCAGTGTGGCACAAACAGACCAAGCTGCACGTAAGTATGCATTAACCTGCAAGGATAAGGTGTATGGTAAGCCACAAAATTGTACACAGCATCATCACATTTCCCTCGCAACTCGCAAGCTCCATCGTGCGTGTCCCCGCTTTGCTTCGCACAACTTCACATTATTGACGACACTCTAAAATGCTCTAGCACTCCCATCCAATTTTGTGATTCTCTTCTCAGAGCCCACCACTCTTACTGTCCATCTTTTCACACCAGTAACCAGTACACCTTGCCTCATTGACAAGGAGCGCCTTCGTGACAGACTCCATGATGGCTCATGGCTTATGGCCAATCCCGGCAGTTTATTTGGCGAATCCTTTTCGAAAATTAGATAGCAACCAACCATAACTACCGACCATCAACTTTGTAGTTGACGCCATCAACCTTCAACCTTGATGGCCAGGTCCGATGAGCACGGCCCGCCAGTCTTCGCGAACGCCAAGCCAGGAAGACAGGAGGTGGTTGCAAGCGATTGGCGAAACGACCGAATCATCCAGTGAATTCAATGGAACTGGAGCTGTCGCCCTGTCGCCGCATATGGCGTCAAACATGAAGGAACCACGTTCGTCCCCACTACATCAGTCGTCTATTGCTGATGCGTTCAATATGATGGTGATCGATGGTTGCCGTTGCTAGTAGTTGGTTGCCGTGGGTGCTGGAGTGGTGGACGGAGGACTGTGGAAAATGACCATTTTTGGCCGTTGGTGGCTCTGTCAGCCTTTTAAAAGTACTTAGCTGTTAGCGAGTGGGAATTTAAGCGAGTGAAAAAAACTTGGAAAATAAAAAAATGATTTTAGGCTGTTTTGGGCGTTTTAAGCCACTGTTTAATGTTGCTTGGTCACTACTTACAATACTACACTTACCTACTATTAGAAAAGAAGTATGGTACCTCAAACTACAAGCATGCAATGTAAGCAGGGAAACAAAAACAAAAATTTGAAAGTTGCAGCAAAAAAACATGTTCCTGTCTATCTGATCAAAAGCTACAACGGACTACACAGGACTTTATACTGAGGTAGCCACAACCAGAGTTGCATTTTCACTGCCTGGTCAGCTTACAAAGTGACAAAAAATGAAGGATAAAAAATAAACAAAGACTTCAATAATTCTCAAAAATAAGTTACATGAAATTTACAAATTTTTTTCTGTGAATATTATTCAAGTGAAAAATATATATGCCATAATCAGAAACTGCAAATATGAAAATGAAATTAGCAACCATTAACAACAAGTCAGAATCCTCTACCTCATGAATTCGTTAGTTTACAACAACTATGACTAGAAATAGAAAGTAGTTTGTTAGAGAGTGGAGCTTGTTTTTGAGCATAGTCTGAGTTGCACATTTTACTTACTTATTCTGTTGTGGTGGTAAATATTGTCAGTAGTACATGCATAATCCTCTACCTCCTGGATTCATTAGTTTACAATGGCTATGACTAGGTATAGATAGTAGGTTGTTAGAGAGTGGAGCTTATTTTTTAGTAGATTTGATTGAATTTCACATTTTACTTACAATTCTGTTGTTATGATGAACAGATTCTCATTAACACATGCATTGACAACAAGAATCACTGCTAGTTTGCTGTAATGAATCGGAACAAGAACAAGAAAAGAAAAAATTGTTTTACCTTTCAAGGGAAACTCTTTTTGTTTGAAAAATACCAGTAACTCAATTAGAAAAAATAGAGCAAATAAATTGAAACAGCAAATTAAGTGAGAAAAGAGGTAAATGATAAAAGATCACTTGTCAAAAAAACAGAAAATGAGGGAGAACTTAAAACAGGCTAATGAAAGATCCATAAGTTCAAAGAAAGAACTAAGGAATAAAAAAGAACTCAAAAATTCCTCAAAGAGCCTCCAACATCAAAACAACATACAAATGGTTGCAAAAACTGCATATTATTCAATTAAAGGATATAATAGGTATGAAAGAACTTGTAAGGAAGTTTTTCAATGGTGACTAGAAAGTAAATGCACTGGAAAAGAGCCAACAGAGTTGCTTTCAAAGTTCCCTGTAAAAAGCCTGCGGGGAAAAGTGCAGAGAAGCTTAAAAAGAAAAGATATTGCAGCCAATAAATGGGCCTGTATGTAGTCCTACAAATGATATTGTGTAATAAAAATATGAGAAGGATACAGACAACAGCATATAATAATAGAAAAGAAATGTACAAGCAGCCACAGAGTTCAATGCAGATCCAACAAAAGACAATTCAGCAGAAGCCAAAAGATCAAGAAGTTGCAAATAAAACTAAAATAGATAACAGAAACTTCCAAAGATTCTTCAAAACAAATACAATAAACCTACAATGAACCTACATAACAAGCACAATGATAAATAAAATGCTTGTTCTCCATTATCTATCAACGCATATAAATGAATGGGTCAAGTCTTAATGGTTTGCAGAAGTGGTGTAAACCAATAATGAATCAGTCCACCTAAAGGACACACATGAGGGGAACTGGAGATGGTAGGAAAAACAATAACATTTATTTTTAGTAGCCAATTTGTAACTGCTAATTACTTTATGGTAATGGAAATTTCCTGTGTGGAGGGTCTTGCCATGTAATTTAAGGGAGAAGAAAAGTACAGTATGTATGTGCAGATAGAGCAGGTGTAGGTGATTTACTTCACCACCTTTCCTGTAACATCAAGGGTTTTTGAATCATGATGTAGGAAGTGGTATTTGATAAGTTGATCCATCAAGTTATCTTTGTTCTTTGCCCAGTGACATCTAAATCTTTTTATTTGAATGTATACTTTTAAACAACCCCACATGAAGAAATCAACCATGACAAGGGTTGAAATGGGGTCAAATATATTATCTCAAATGGTTTTCCTTTTAAGCTAATCACAGATCTATATGTTGTTGACATTTTTATTTTGAACAGTTTTGGACCGCCAGGTTTTTAATTTTTTGTGAAGAAAACTTTGTTTTTCATTCAAAATGTCTAGTAGAAATGTGCTCTTGATCAAGGTGAATACAATGGAGCTGCACTATGTTTTTTAGAGTATCTTTTTTGTATATCATACTCATACCTACTGATTCTTATTGATAAAATGGCTCTTGATATCACAGCAAAATCTCCATTCATCCTGATCTTTACCAGAGGATAAGGAAGTTTTGATTGACATTTTGCAACAAGGAAAACCATTATTTGCTCAAGGAGTACCATTACCCATGACACAAATAAAAACACAAAGAGAAATTATGCCATTGACAAGCAAAAGCAAAATTCAAGTGAATCACCAAGTACAATTTGATGACACAGATTTAACTTAAAAATTAATAGGGCATGCAATAAGATACTAAATAGCTGGTGAATGAGAATCCACTATCAAAAGAATTCAAAAGTGATGGAACTTGAGAAACAAGACAACCCCAAAACAACACACACAGTATTACAAAAGAGACTAAAACTTGCAGTACAGCCACAATATCCTAAAAAATAGTCTAGGTACATAAGAAACCACAAATAAGTATAAAAAATTCCTGAAGCCTGCAAAGAAGCCTACAAAGAAATCTAGCTATGAAGAAGACTGCAAAAGGCATACAAAGAATCCCCCAAAAAACTTACAGAGATTCTTACAAAAAAGCCTACCAAGAAGCCTACAAAGAAGCCTACAAAGAAGAAGCCTACAAAGAAACCTGCAAAGAATCCTGAAAAGAATTCTGAAAAGAAACCTACAAAGAAACCTGCAAAGGAGCCTACAAAGAAGCCTGGATAAAGGAGCCTGTAAAGGAGCCTGTAATGGAGCCTGTAAAGGAGCTAAAAAATTCTTTAGAGTCTACAAAGGAACCCACATAGAGCCTCAAATCAAAATTAAAAGAAATACAAAGAAACTTACAAAAATGAGCCTACAACTACACAAAGTATACAAAATATCATGAAAAAAATCCTTAATCTACAATGGAGTAAAGAAAGAAATATCTAAACATGTGAACTATATAATATGAAAGTATGCAAATACCCAAAGAAAAGTTTAAAGTAGATTAAAAAAACATCTGGAAGAACCATGAACACAAAGCAAACAAAAATGCAAAAAAATATAAAAAAGGAAAAAAAACTACCAAGATATTACAAAAGAAATTGAAACAAACTTACAATGAACCAAAATCTAAGGTACAAGTACAAAAAACTAATTCTTTACTAAGAACACAGAATAAAAATGTACTATAAATGAAGTCTTGATGATGAAGAATGGTGACAAAATATTGTGAAACAACAACAATCAAAAAATATTAGGGAGGATGTGTGCAATCAGACACTCAGAAGTTGCAACAGAGTCAAAGAGTCATTGAGCCCTGCTAACAACTAAACTATATTGTTGATCTCATAAAATCATTCCAGGTGGAAGAAAATATTTATGGTGCTTTATTACTTTATCATCAATCTTTTAAAAAGCAAAGGTTTTATTATTTATGAAAGGGGGTTGTATTTAAGAAAGCTTTCTGTGCTATCATCTTTGTTACTTGTTTGGTAAAGTTAATATTTCCAAACAAAGCAACAGGAGCAATTGTATTATTTCCTTAGAGTTTTAGTCCTGGAAAGAACTTGACCAGTTTGTATGTTATGAAAACTCACTGCATTGTTGGAAGTACATTGAGTTTCATACTATACATATTTTATCATGTGTCATAAAAACCTCTCAGCATCACAGCAAACTTTACTTTTTAATATGGCTGGTTCAAGGAGCCCCAATTTGTTGAAAAGTACAACGAATAAAAACTGACATGACAAATACAACTTCAAGTGAAACAACAAATACAACTTGGATTATATTCAAATTATCAAAATAAAAGGATGTGCATGAATATTCATTATTACATATATACAATCAACTAACCATAAATAAATTTAGAATTTTTCTGTTTTAGATAATTTCACCATCTGAAGTCCTTTTCAGAAGCACAACAAAACCACAAATGTAAACACTTTGTATTGAATATTTCTCAGCTGTTTAGAATATTTTTTGTCATTTTGTAACACCGTGATTGAAAATGGGACATTTATAAGTGGTTTAATCAAAGAATTATTTTTGCTTTTTTACAATATTTCTATTCCATTTGGTTTTGCAAACAGTATTTTGATGTATGAATAGTATGTGCAGAAACAAGTGAATAAACATTATTCATAATCCAAGAAAAAATGCCCAGTTTCAAGAAAAGGTAGGTGTATCAATTTTGTACCCAGTATCAATAACATGATTATGAAAATTAAAAATATGAACTCATTTTATCAAAAATAACCAAGGATGACAAATTTATTTCATATTCCTTCACTTTTAATCTCAAATAGGGATGAATAAACACTAAGATCTGGGGACAAATAAAGCTTTTTAGTTGAATATTTTTTGTGATGATCAAATTTTTATGTTCTTTGTAGGATTATCCTATCTATAAATGTTGGATTCAGTCATTATTTTTGTTGGCATATGGTTTCATAAACTCATTGTGATCCTCTTAATGAGCTGATTATCAATATTGGATTTATGTAAAAAAATATTTTTCATCATTTTTACGAGTGAACAAATTTTGGAATCACATACTACAAAATGTAAGTCATTTGTCTTTTTTTCTTTTGAAGGGTCAGTATTGAGTTTGAGTTTTGAGAGATTCTGTCCTTCAAAAGAAATTTTAGTTTTAGTGCACATTGATGTAAATAATACCTGACAGAACAACAGAATCTAACAGATTTTTTGACAGCAAGCTAGAAGAAGCTAGAGCGGCAAGAACAAACACAGAGTCTCCAACCTACCAACCAATTTTTTGATGTGGGTTTTGGGTTTTGGCATGGATTTTGGGTTTTAGTCTGGGTTTTGATCCCAACCACCATACAGCATCATCACCATTATTTTTTGTTACAATCATTTTCCATTTTTATTCTCCCTTTCATTCTTTGTAAGTCCTCCACAAGAGCAATGCTCAATGTCAAATGCATCATGCTAACATCAGAGAGAGGTCTGATAGTGCCCAAGTTGCTGACATAGACAATGAGTTCAATTTCCACTACAGCACCCAGATTGATCTTTTTCCAACAAGGTTATCATGTCAGAGCTAGCTGGCAATACCATCATAAAAGTAGCCAAGAAGGTAATACTACTTATGCCATATAATCATGAAACATCCCTGGGATGGTATCACTCAAATATTTAATTCAATTAACTCTAGTATGGCAGACAAATATTCCCTCTCACTTCCCACTCATCTTCCTGGGAACAAGAAGAACAACAAAGTTCTATCCCCACTCATCAATGATCTAAGAAACTGCCTTCTTCTGTTGATTCAAAATTTCACTGTTTTTTCAAGGCTACATATCAATGCCCAGGATTAAATCAATCTTCTTTTGAATACTTTCAACAATGTAGAAAATACTGTTGTCACCAAACATATGTTGGAATTCAAGGCCAACTTCATTGTGCTGAGGGAGGATGATTACAATTGAATGTTTCTTGAAAATAAGATTATTCCATTGGATGAAACAAAGCAATTTTTCCTTCATTGCAATCACACTGTTGCTGACAAACCAGACTCTAACAACAAAAAGCTTAAAAAACTATCAATTCAATGGAGAAGTATGAATTGGCAACTAACAATGACAAACAGGCACAGAATGATGGGGAGTCTGAAAAAGAAGAATGGACAAAAACAATTTCAATCCATTCTTGTCCTACAACCAAAATAGAAATTTTGAGACATCAAAAGTATGTACTTTGAAAGGTGGTGAAGTTCTTTTTCCAAAATTTATAATTCAGTGCATTGATACAAAGACTGGGGAAAGATTTGGGTTCAATGAGAAAATAGAGCTTGTGTTTTTGATGTGTTTGTCCATGCAGGGTATCATGGAATGTGAGAAGATGTCTTTTTTGTTTTCATCTTTCATACTCATCTATAATAAAATTAATTGATGTGAATTTCATTTCAGAGCAAAGCACATCAAACTTTCTGTGTCCATCACTTGTTGTCAATGGTTTAGAAGTGGATACTTGCTGTCCCTTATCCTGTGCTGCACAATTTTCAACAACTATTGGGAATCAAAGGCAACAAAAAAGTTTGAAGAGAGTTCTGCACAAATTGGCAAGATACTACTTTTACTCCATAATTTAGAATAATAAAATTATTTTCATTTGCTTGTTTTACAACTGTAAGACAGTAGTTGTTAAAAAGCTCATTAAACAAGACTCTTAAAAGTTCATCCAACCTATTACTAGTATTGACAATCATTGTAAAGGAAAACCTAGGAAAAAAGAGTTCATAAAACATTAATAAATTCTTACAAAAGTTACTTCAGAGGAGCATACAAAGAAACCTACCAAAGAAGATTACAAAAGAGTCTATCATGAAACAAAAAAGAAATGAAAAATAGAGCCTACAAACAATGAGTTAATAATCAGCCTAAAAAAGAGCAGTATACAACAGAATCTTTAATAGAATCTACAAAAAACAATCTAGAAACAAACTATTTAAAAGTATATAAAACTATACAATAATCTACTGTGTCCAATAAAATCATTTATCTTTATGTAAAAGACCTTTCAGAAGTAACTATTGACACAAAAACCTTTGTAATTTAATCTACCAAAGACAAAAGAAACCTGAAACAACAATGCCACAAAAGAACTTGCAAAAATCTAAGAAAATGCAAAAATCTAAGATAATTAGTGCAGTGATGGTAGTAAAACAAGAACAAAACAAAAAATTAAAGTGAATTTGATTGGTAACATAAATAGGTCTGCTTAGTCAGACACTTGTAAGTTGCACCAATGATGTTGGGCTATTAATACAGTCAATGTGTGTTGCTTAATTAAACCTAGATATAATTATATCAACATATATCCTAGTTTTCATTACACCATTTTATTTGAAAAAATAAAATAAGTCATGAGTGAGTGTTAGTGTGGGTCTATGAGTAAGTGGCTTTCTTTACTACCACTATCAATGCAATTTTAGTACTTAGTCATGTCATATGTCTAGGAATTTTTGTAATTTTCCCAGTACAATCAAAGTTAATCTTTTTTTATTATTTACTTTGAAACAAGAGCAATCATATGCCCAAAATTTTGTCCCCCTAATAAGAACCTGGGTTCATCATTGCTCTTTATATGCTATGGTTTTGATGTATGTGTTTTGTTTTATTTTTCTTATATTTCTGGAGTATTTTTTTAATACTACCAATATTATGTTTGAAATTACATGTGCGGTCATATCAGCATTAGTTGCAAATGACAGTACATATACAATGTGTTTAACTGCTCACATACTCTGACAAGGAGAGAAGAAAAAATAGTTTGACTTCTAGTTTGTATCTACAAGAGCCATCAAGAGCCTGGAATGGAATGTCATATAATTCAAGAAGAGAATGTTTGTAGTTTTTACTCTAGTCTTTTGAATAACCCTAATAACTTGTGACTTGCAAAAACTTTTTACTTTGTGATTCAAGTGCATTTTTTGATTATGATAGTGATGGTTTGCTTCAAAAGATTACTTTGCATGTACCCATTATAAGCACATTTGTTTTCTGAAAGTATTAAGGTATCAAGGACCAGGCAATCCAGAAGCAGACTCTTGGTGGGATTGAGGAACACATTTGATGTCTTGTGAGGTAGTGGAGTCTTGCTAGTACAAGCATCACATATTCACTAGAGTATCAAGCATTTAATTGAATAAAGATCAGCAACAGCAAAGAAATATGATTATGCAGTATAAAAAGAATTGTTCCACTGTTCAATGATTATGTCTTCACTTGAATAAGATGATAATGATCATAATTGTGGAGATGGAGCAAAAATCTTTGAGGATATCTGGAGTAAAGAGTTATCATTTTATAGAGTCGACTCAAAATTTAATCTAAAAAAGAATCCGTCAAAACAAACTCTTGAAACAAACACACCATGTCATGATGTATCAGAAGATATCAATGTTGGTTAAAGTCAATAATTTTGAGTGTATGAACATTGAACTGTGGATAACTTTTCTGATTTATTGGATAACTTTTCTGATTTATTGATACTCTCCCATTCTTTAGAAGTAGAAGGTTGCAGCAAACTTCTACAGTTGTTACCAAATAATGATAAACATGATTTGGTCAATATTGAAGTCAAAAACATCCAATAGAATAGATAGAAGATTTGTTGGACTAAATATTATTTCCTTGAATGCTATTATGTGGTTTCTTGTTCATCAATTTAGCACCCAATTTTTTATATATTTTTCATAAAAATATAAATTTCAATCAGAGCCAACTTATTGAGATCCACTGAAAAAACAATTTTATTTGTATTATTATCAACCA
>JALLOT010000541.1:6002-17828 GCA_036939595.1 Thalassiosira livingstoniorum
GATATGCAAATATGATATCTTGGTGAGGGCAAGCCTGTATTACCTTGAACATCATACAATTTCTCAAGGGATAAATATTTTATTCCCAAATAATAAAAGAGGGGTCTGAAGTACAGAGTGAGAAATGTTACTGAAAGTTTCTAATAAAAAATAATCCATTTATGAGGGCCAGTGGAGCTGGTTTTTCTTGCCATTTTTTTGGAAGAGAAACAAAACAATGGATGTACCCTTTTTTGTTGAAATATTGACATACTGGACATTATGTTCTTCTTTGCTAGATTTTTTTGTAATGGGATATTGTTAATAATGAGCATCTTTACCTAATACAATCCATTCCTAAACTTCATGTTCGTCACTCTTTTTTTTAAATATGCAAGGTATTATCCCTTTCTAGATCTGTGTTTCCATTTTGATGTTTTGTAATTCACAAACATTAAAATACTTTAAACTCAAAACTACTTCCAAAATCTACTGTAATAGGAACGTGGTATTCTCTCCACAAGTCAAGACTTACAACAATTATTCCAAGGCATAAGGCAAGGGACAGTATTAAATTCACCAAGTCTGCTACAAACCAAGTTAACACATTAATTGTCTAGAAATATCTTAAGAAAGAACAAGATAGTAACAATGCCATTAATTGGATTAATTTCAAAATTTATTCTCCAAAAAGCTAGACACAGATGTCCCAAAGAATCAAATTCAAATAGAGGAGAGAAAGAAGGTATTTTATCTCAAAATACTGGAATAAAAACCAAAAGTAATGATACTTTTTTAAAAACAATCACACCTAAGAAAAAATGATCCATTTCTTTCACAAAAAAAACAGTAAAGCAAAAGGCATAGTGCAGTAGAAAAATAAATGTTTCCTGTTATTTTTAAGTGAATATAAAATTTTGAAGAGTTGCTTTTCTTTTGAAACTCACTTGTGAATGAAAACAACATCAGGATAGCAAGCCAAATGATGTGAGATTTTGACATGGTATGTACATTTATGTCTAGGATTCAACTTTGAACTCAACTTACAAGCTTTGAATAGCAGAGCAGCTGAAAAATCTAAAAATCTAGATTTGATCCAAAGAATTTCAAATTGAATTAATATTCAACAATATGGACTTGGACAAAGAGAAAAGTATATTTTATTGGTGCAAACATAATATTTTTGCAATATGTAGTACCAAACCTTCAGTTATGAGGCTTATCTACCGTGTGGTCTATAAATACAGCTTTTGAGCTTTTTCTGAAACCTATATTGATCTATGTTTTAGGAAAATTGAAACTCTTACTCAGCAAACTTAGGGCTGAAACTAAAAAAGTAATTTTGAAGAAAATTGTATCAACATCACAGATCTAAGTTTATCAAACCAAATCTTGTCAGTGATATCAATCATGAGGTGATAAATATGATGGTGATCTGTTGCTATCATTAAAGGCTTGTATGAGGCCATGAAAAAATATATTTTTCAATACACAAAACATATCTAAATCGACTAAATGTAAAAAATGGATTGACTAAGATTTATTTCATATCAAATTCACTTTTGGAAATTCAGTAATATTTTCAGTGTGATGAAGATTTTTATTTGATGCTGGACATTGCAGTGGAGTTAGGGTCATACTTTTAAGGATTATTTTTATCTAGAACTCTGCAGCATTCATGAACACCAAACCATCTCTCTTGATAACCTAGTCATTTTTTAAGAGTATTTTTTTCCATTGTAACTGGGTTCTAAATTGTAATGCTAATTGTTTTGGTCATAGTTGTTTTTGGTGTTCTGGATGGATTCTTCATTGTTATTGGTGAAAGAGGTCGTTGTTTTGGAGGAAATCATTGATTTTGTTTTATTTCTTTTATTTGGCTCCTTTTTGGGCTTCTTCTCATTCAATATTTTGTGAAAGCAGGGTTTGGTTCAACTAAAACTTCCTTATCTGGGTACTTCAGCTGCATGGTTATTGTATTCCAGTAGAATGGAGCTGAATAAATTTGAGCAGCTGATATTGATTATCTACAAAATAGCTTACTAGTAAAAAATATTTATTTTGTAGACAATTTACCTCATTTACATCAATCAGAAATGAAACAGTTTTTCATTGTCAATTATGGACAAATACATTGAATCTAGTACAAGTTTTTTTCAATGAAGAGGATCAAAATTGTCCTACGTAATGACAAAAAGGTTCATCTCATTTAGAGTTCATTATTTGAAAGTTTAATAAATACAAGAATGGTGTTTATTGAAGCGATTAATGATATTTGATTCAAAATCCTCAATGGACAATCAAAACAATTTCAATTATGAGTGTGTTTTGTAGCTTCTCTCTAAACTTTTGAGATACAAATGATACTTTTAAGGTAAAAAAGAGGTGCTTTATTTGCATATTTTGGACAGTGGTAATTATGCACCACCAAACACTACTAGACAACAGTAGCTGATTCTTCAAAACTATTACTATCAAAAATTCATTTGACCAAAGACCAATTTGTCCCATGCAACACAACAAATAGTTAAGTATTCTATTTTTATTAGTACTATGTTTTTTCTAGATGTACAAGTAAAACTGACAAAGGGTGGTTCATAATATGATATCTCTGTGTATTATTAGCACTATTTGGAAAATCATTTTTTTGCTAGTAGTTTGTTATTTCCCAAACTATTCAGCTCTTTTTTGGGGCTTAAAAAAATTGAAACTACAAAAGTGGTCATAACAATAACTTAGTCATGATGTTGATGACTGGTAGATCCAAAGATATTATCATATTCAGATGAATGAGATCTTTCTAAAACTGTATCTTTCACCAGAAAATTCCAAAAACTCACCTCAGTAGCTTAAATAGTCATATCTATTCCAATTGCTTTCTATTCCATCAACATACCCTATGTTCAAGGATCCATCATTGTCAATATCATTTTTCTGTGATGCTCTCATACAATATTTGAATTTTTACCATATATCTTCTGTGTCTTAAGATGGATATGCCAACTTTCATACTTTATTGATATTAACACCATGCTATCAAAACATTGTAGTTAAATGGTTGACATGAGTTTAAACTAATTTTTCAGAAAAGAATTTTGACACATTGGAATCATGTTTTTATTACTGGGATTTGTGAAGATCCAAGGAAATATTCTATCATTGTCTAGTTTTTCATCATTGACTGGATCATTTCTTTCCTTAGAATACTTTTGAAAACTAAATACAAAAAGCTTCTACTTGTTTATGGAAAATATCTGCCCAATGAGCCTGAGATTGACAACTCTACACAGCAAGATTAATTGGAATTTTAATCAAATCTTCTTAAGCCCCCCATTGCTTTAGTTGCTTAAGCAAAACTCAGTTTTCTATCTTGATGTTGACTCTTAAATTATAAAAAATAGAAGCCCCACAATGATTGGAGTATTTGTGAAAGCGACAAATTCATTCATCAATATTCTCTATTTTTAGGCAAACTGTCAAACTTGCTGCCTCTACCTAATTTTGTTCAGAGCTTCAATTTTCAAAATTTAAAGCTGATATAAAATTTATAGTGGTATTACAAAGTCAGTCATGTTTGACTTGGGAAAATTTTATTTTTGTTGGATTAGTCTTTAAATATCAAAATTTTATGCATGCAAATTGGTTTTCATTTTTTTCATTTTCCATAAGCAAAGTATCTTCATACATCTGTAAGAAAAATCTCATAAAGTGACTGAAAGTAAAGGTGCCATCATTAACAAAAAGGCAATCAATATCCTAGTTGTATATTTGCAAAACTGTTGACATCTCTCTTGATGGAAATTAAGTTTCAAATAATATGCTTTCTTCCCAGATCAGTTTCATCATTTTGAAAAAAGCAGCAATTGAAACCAATAAGAATGAAACTGAAACCATATTGTCTCCTTAGTACAGCACAATTCCATGACATGCTGCTTATATTTATTTTCCCAATTTTGAGGACAACTTTTAGATTGAATACATCTGTCTGATTGTATCACATAATGTGAGAGGAGAAACACATTTTCAAATATCTTAACCAAGTGGATATGACTAGATAATTGCATTTTTCAATATTCAGATCTAAAAAACATTAGCATAAATATTAGGCGAATTGTAGTACACAAATTTCAAATAAACATTTTATTCCTGAATCAAGTATCTGAGGTTTCTCCAAAGTGAAGCCTGGTGCCATGTTTATCAATTTTTAAATCAATGTTAGTTTAAGATGCAACTATTTTTTTGACATTGCATTCATGAAATTTCCACCTCTCTGTTTCTATTTGTTGGGGTTACAGAATTCATCTTTTTTGACACAGTGACACAGTGACACATTGTTCACAATACTGGTTATCAATTCATAAGGCTTTGTGGTTTGTGCTGAATTTGGAAGTGGCACATAATTTTGAGAGTTTTGTATTTTTGAATTCTTTGACCCTTCAATTGGAAGCACAAACTCTTCTTGAGTAGGATCTTTTTATCACATGGACTGGTTTATTGAAAACTTTTCACTTTTAGAACATTCACAGTCAGTTTAGTTTTAATGTTAAATTTTGAATTTGGTATTTGAAATCTTGGTTTTGGCATATTACCAGATCACAAACCACATAACCTGGTCATTTGAAAAAAATGCAGAAACTCAAGTATGGTATTTGTGTTAATCATTACGGGTTACACACCTCTCACTATTCATGATTTTAAGTGATCATACTCATTCAAAGGCTTGTATTGATGGTGTTGTTTTGTTTTGAAATTATTTTTAAAGCACACTGAAATAATTAACATACTTCATGCTGGCTTCAAATCCCTTGATTTTGCCAAGGCACCTAACTTATGGCTTCAGCTTGGATCTAGTCAAGGGAACCACACAAAGGTTCTTGGTATTACCAAGGAATAATAAAATACATTCTAACATATTTCCCAGTATTTAAATCAAATTCTCAAAGCATTTGGACTCAAAGATGGTATAATCATACCACAGGATTGTCAAACACACCTCATCAACCTTGGACAGGCCTTTGAGCCATCTCTGCTTTGTGGTAGAGAAAAATTAGAGAAAAAAAATAGAATAAACGTCTTTGCAATTTTGATAAAAGTTGACATTGAAAGTTGATAGCACCATCCTTTAAAGTTTCTCATTCAGCAACTTGGAAAATTCATCTTTCAAGACTCATTGATCAACCTTCTGTTCAGTTTTCAATGTGACATCCATGATTACTTGGTTGATCACAATTGTGCAGCCATATTTTCTACCCCTCAGTTGTGGAGTTGGTATCAGCAACCAATTATTTGAGTGAAGAGACACAAAAAATAGATAATAACAATGGATATCCTGATGATACCCCCCATTGCTGTAGTTACAGACTCCAGCATATATTCAATCATATTTTAAGTTTTCTTGTTGACCATTGATGAGAATTTGACATTATGTACCAGTTACCGAACTGGAGTCAACTCACTAAGTAGAGGAAACAGATGTGATTTAAATGTTCTGACAAAGTTTATGAGGTAAAATGGCTAGATAAATTAAAGTTTGAAGTATCAGTCTGTTGTCTATCATGTGAGATAGTGGTCTCAAAATATGAGAAACAGAATGGGCACAATTGAAGCTTGTGTGCAGCCTCAAGACTAAAATATCTAAATATGTCTGTTGAGGCTTAGGCTGTCCCTGATGCTGGTACAAGGGTATGGTTAGCTACTGATGAACAGATTTGGGGCAAAGAAACTCTACCTGGGTAGCATTCCTTTGTTCCACCAAAACCATTTACTAACCTTCAATTTTCCAGCCTACAGTGATCAGATATTGTCCAAAACAACACATATTAATGCTATCAACTGGCAGTTCTAAGTTTTAAAATTTTCCAGAGAAAGAACAGTTAATTCAATAGATCCTGCATCTTGTTGATTTTTACTTTGGCATTCATGCATTTCAGTAGCAAGACAATTTTCAAAAAAATATGACCTGCTTTATGTTGCTTCTATCATTATTTCAGTTTTAGAATAAAATATACTCAATATTTCAACCTACCATGGTATGCCCTACTTAACAATTCCAAGCTTCCACCCAAAACTTCTGCCATCTCAATTTTTGTCAATTTAAAAACATTCCTCCAAAAATCAAAAACTGAAACTAAAAACAATCAGTCAACAATTTTACTTCAACTTCAGACCATTTTTACAGTCACATTTTAAAACTATTTCTCCAAGAACCTACCTAGAGCTTAAACTATATAATGACTCCAATCAATAATTTTACAACCTTTTCAAAACCATTTTACAATTACATCTTTATCATGATCATTCTATAAAATTATAATGGTTGTACGTCACATGTGAATAATACTCAATGAGTTTTGTAATAACAATGGACCAACAAGCAAAGATTTAGAATATGTTATCAATATTCCAACGAACTTCATAAAAATGTTAGCACAAATACATAAAGATAGGTGCTAATATCTGGAATCTGGACATGATAGTGTTTTTTGTGTGAGGATTTTGGAATCATGCATCATATTCTCCCCCACCATTACCATAGACATGTCCCTCACTACCCACTAACCACTATCATGTACATCATACACCCTCATCTTCAAGTATACAACATCAGCAATATGTGCTGTAAAGAATTTGAATGGGAGTTTATTTTACACCACTCCTGTAAATAATGCATCTCTCTAGTAAGTGTGAGTACAAAAAGAGTGATTACTCATACAGACTCATACCCTCACACCTTACCTTGCATGTACTGCAGCAGCAACCAATGACAATGATGGCCTCACCGTGTCTCCATTACTCAACACTGATAAAAAAGGTGGAGCAGCAGTGATTATACTACAGCAATTACAACAAGCTATTGGGGTAGAATTCACATTGGGACACGTGTAGGACACATGTTGCATCGAATTGGACGGCTCCATTATGTCGCTGCTGCTGAGGTTATCAATCGCCATCACTTGAACAACAGGTCCAACTATGAGAAGTCCAATTATGGGAGCTGGTTTGCCAACCATGTTCCTCCTGGCTACTGGCCCTATGAACAATTTTGTAATGGACAGTACTTCACCATGCCTTAAACGCATGGTGCCGGTACTACTTCTGCTAGCTGGAGCATTCTCACTCCTTTCATCCTCACGTTGCACAGCACTTGGATTTGGATAGCTCATTGCAATGAGCCCATGCATGGCAAATATATTGGATGTTTTGCTGTGCCATTTGGTACTCTCTCATGATGGATTCCAATGATGCTAAGGCATACTTTGATGTTATTTCAAAACATGTTCCATACCTACAGTAACTAGATTAATAATCTTTACATAAAATAAAGGGACTTACATGTACATACTTACTTTTTCATACATGGATATCCATTGAGATCTAAAACTATCTGGATCTTAAATTATTTTCCCCATCAGCCTTGAAAAGTACGTCATCCACAATTATTATTCACAATCGACACAGACAACATCGCACGCGCCAAATCTCAAGCCAACTATTTCAAACTGCCGTGGTGCCGCCGTCACCGCAAATTCTCCCTGTCGTCAGAACAACATTCGCCACCCTTCGCCACCTACCTAGATACAATACCAGTTCGCCACTGACTCCGAAACCTTTTGACACTGTCGTCACTCAGCTACAATAGCTACCTTTCTTTTCGTGGCACTTTAATCAAAAGCATAATGTTTTTTTTTGTAATCTTTAAAAATGCAAAAAACAATAAAGGTACAGACTCCGTTGCCCCTCCTTGCACCTCACTCAATGACGCTTCAAACGTGCTTCGGAAGCAATTTCTTTGATATCGACGAATCTGAAAGCGAGGTTGACCTCAGTTGACCACTGTTGACCACTGTTGACCTGTCAAAATCTGGACGAATCACCATACTACCATACCGAAGTTGGCGAGCATTATTTCTACGCCAGATTGTACTACCCCATCACGAGTGTTTCCATCGTTGGCATCCGGGCAGTCTACAGTCTTTCGTAAGCTTTCGTAGATCGCAGCCCCGCATTATCCAGATCCTCGCCAATTCTCCCCATTCTCGCCCTCCCCCCACACCACCCACACCTTTGGATTGATTGGATTGAAACCACAATGAGAATCATCCCCGCGTCCATCCCACTGATGCTATCAATGCTCTCATGGACCGTCCGCCTTCGACCCATGGTCGTATCGGCGTTCACGCCAGGGGGCAAGATGACGCCCGCCAAACGAATCCTTGGCAGCCAGGCGACTCCATCGAGTCGATCGAGTCGAGGTAGAAATATCCGCCAAAGCCGCGCCCCATGGACTCGAGATGGGTTGTACATGAGCTCTGGGAGCTCTGGAACTGAGGGTGAGTGGCGTGTTCCTTCCATTCCTTCTTCCTTTTTCATTGTNGCATCTGATTGCACTTGATGGCATTTGATGGCACTTGAATACATGTATCGATCTTCTATTTATCAGTGGCAGAGAAGAAGAACATCGGTATTTCGAAGGCTAGTTGTAGTTGGGTACCACCTCCACCTGACTTCTTCCTTACTTCCACCTCACTTCCAGCAGACTTCCATCTCTCTTCCGCGACACTTGAACCAGGATGCAACTCCACTTGGCTTCGTCCAATGGCATGCACCCCGGCTTGGCTTGGTCCTTTGGCATGCGTTGAATGAATTACCAAATAGTGTTCTTGTAATGGATTTTGCACAATTGGATCCCATTGGATTGGAGACTGGGCGTGTTCTTGGAATGGGTGCTGTCATAGTGAGGCGTGCGAACGTACGCACCTGAAGACTGTACAGACGAAGAGGGTATGGAAACAATGGCACAGTAGTGACACAGTATTCTTGGATATTGGGTTCATTTTGAATTGACATGGAATCGTTAGGAATGGAAGTGCAACGTGATGCATCCATCACTGTTTGGATTCAAAGATGAGAAATTTGTCTTGTTTGGATATCCAATGGTTTCATTTGGGACAGCGCTATATTTAGGCTGGAAAGCAGTCTACAGTTTTGCCTGGAATGAGTTTCATTGTTCCATCGTTACTGTTTTTCATTTAAATTCTAACTTGAAATTGCTTTCTGACTCTCTCGTGGATTTCCCATTCCAATCTCATTCCCAACATCCATCTCCCAAAGACCCACCAGAATGGACCACCGCCAAAATCCGCTCCACCTTCACCACCTACTTCACCACCCACCCCAAACACCCCCACACCTTCGTCCCCTCCTCCCCCTCCGCCCCCCTCAACGACCCCACCCTCCTCTTCGCCAACGCCGGCATGAACCAATTCAAACCCATCTTCCTCGGCCGCGCCCCCCCCGGCACCTCCCTCTACACCCTCTCCCAAAACGGCCGCGCGGTCAACTCCCAAAAATGCATCCGCGCCGGAGGAAAGCACAACGATTTGGAAGACGTGGGGAGGGACACGTACCACCACACCTTTTTCGAAATGTTGGGGAGTTGGAGTTTCGGGGATTATTTTAAGGAGGAGGCGATTGGGATGGCGTGGGAGTTGTTGACGGGGGTGTATGGGTTGGAGGAGGGGAGGTTGTACGCGACGTATTTTGGGGGGGATGAGGGGTTGGGGTTGGAGGCGGATGAGGAGGCGAGGGAGTTTTGGTTGAGGTATTTGCCGGAGGGGAGGGTGATTGCGTGTGGGGCGAAGGATAACTTTTGGGAGGTGAGTTAGTTGAATGATGGGATGCATGGATGAGAGATGATAGAAATGATGGAATGGAAAGGAAGGATTGAATTGGATTGGAGACTGCCATCACTGTTGTCTAATGACCCATTTTCATTCTCATTTGAAATTTGAATCTGATTTCCATCTTTCATCACCAGATGGGAGACACCGGCCCCTGCGGCCCCTGCTCCGAAATCCACTACGATCGCATCGGCTCCCGCGATGCCTCCCCCCTCGTCAACGCCGACGATCCCGACGTCATCGAAATCTGGAACCTCGTCTTCATTCAATTCAACCGCGACGAATCCGGATCCCTCGCCACCCTCCCCGCCCAACACGTCGATACCGGCATGGGATTGGAACGATTGGTCAGTCTTCTACAGAACAAATCGAGCAATTATGACATTGACGCGTTCCAACCTCTCTTTCGTAAGATGGAGTCGTTGGCGAAGGTGGGGCCGTACGAGGGGAAGTTGGGGGAGGAGGATGAGAGGCAGGGGCTCAAGGATACGGCCTACCGTGCCGTGGCGGATCATGCGAGGACGTTGACGTTCGCGCTGGCGGATGGGGCGGTGCCGGACAACGAGGGGAGGGGGTACGTGTTACGGAGGATTTTGAGGAGGGCGGCGAGGTACGGGCAGCAGATATTGAAGGCCGACAAAGGGTTTTTCAGTCAGTTGGTTCCGGTGGTGGTGGAGACGTTTGGGGAGGCGTATCCCGAACTCATCCAGAAGGAAGCCGACATTATCGAAATCATTCGGGAAGAGGAAGACGCATTTTCCGCCATGCTCGACCGTGGGATCCAATACTTTGAAGATGAAATCAAAACTGGCGACAACGACTCCACCAAGGTAGTGCCAGGAGACAAGGCCTTCTTCCTCTACGATACGCTCGGCTTCCCCCTCGATCTCACGGAACTCATGGCCCAAGAAGCTGGAATGACGGTCGATGTCCCCGCCTTTCAGGAAGCGATGGAGGATCAAAAGCGTCGTTCGAGAGAGGCACGTCTGGCAGCGAAAGGTATGGGGGGCGAGCGATTGGAGTTGATTGCGGAGCAGACAGCGTGGTTGGAGGAGAGTGGGGTGGGTGTGACGGAGGACGAGAGTAAATATTTGTGGGAGGAGGAGGGAAATGTGGAAGCCAAAGTGATGGCGGTGTTCACTGCCGATGGGTTTTTGAAGGAGGACGAAACTGCGAAGGAAGGTGATTTTGTGGGGTTGGTATTGGACAAAACTTCCTTCTACGCCGAAGCGGGAGGACAAGATCCCGACACTGGAATCGTATCCTTTGCAGGAGGTCAGTTGGAAGTACAAGATGTTCAATCGTATGGAGGCTACATCCTCCACTCTGGAACCATCACCCAAGGCTCCATCTCTGTTGCCACCCCCGTCAAATGTCAAGTGGACTACGCTCGACGAAGGGACATTGCACCCAATCACAGCATGACCCACGTCCTCAACGCTGCCTTGCGATCGGTCCTCGGAGAAGGATGCGATCAGCGCGGATCTCAATGCAATGACGAAAAGTTACGGTTCGATTTCAGTTACAAATCTGCCATGAGTACGGAGCAACTTCAAGCCACGGAAGAGTATGTGAGAGATGTGATTGATAAGGCTTTGGATGTCACTGCCAAAGTGGTTCCACTCAAGGAAGCCAAGGCCATTCCAGGTGTGAGGGCCATGTTTGGCGAGGTGTATCCCGATCCAGTACGGGTGGTGACGGTAGGGGACGATGCATCCGTGGAGTTTTGTGGAGGGACGCACATCGCGAATACTAGGGAGGCAGAGGCGTTTGTGTTGACGGAGGAAACGGCGGTGGCGAAGGGGGTTAGGAGGATTACGGGTTTGACTCGGGGGGCGGCTTTGAGGGCTATTGAGGAAGGTGAGCTCTAGTTGGAGGTTGAGTTCATGGTTCAGCTTCAGTTCGAGTTGGTATTTTTGAGTATGGAATTGAATGTGGATGCTGTAGTGTGCCGATGGTGGGCTTGCTAGCGCAACGTTTGATTTCTAGATACTTTCTTTGAGTTACTCTGGTTTTTGTTCTTGTTCAGTAACTTGAGGTTACGTCTGAGTTTGAGCTAGGCTTGAGTTTGAGAGTGAAGTGGAATACGGGATAGGGTGCCGATGGTAGACTTGCTCGTATTGCTTGGTTTCAAGCTATTGTCTTGCACTTTCACTTTGATTTTTGC
>JALLOT010000542.1:0-19393 GCA_036939595.1 Thalassiosira livingstoniorum
TTGCTCAATATGATGGGCTTGATTATTGCCTTGAGTATGATGACCAGGAGGGGTGCCTCAAAAATATCTTGGGGAAGATAGTTGGCACAGAACCCTAGCATAGTGGTATGTCAACCTTCCCCAATCTGTTGGATATTTTTTCCTTTTGTTTGCAGGGACTGCATTTCTATCTCCAACACACTCCTGTGATGTTTGGCCAACTTCAGTCTGATTACACATCATATTCAAAGTACAATTGCAGTCAGTAATGCAATTTTCACCCCATCTTACTTGCTTTCTTCCTACAAAATATATTCTTTATCCTCATCTGCGATATCTTCATAATCCACAGGAATATTCATTAAAATTGCTCATAACCCACTGAACTTTTCCCCTTGCAGAGGCTTAGTTATAATGTCTGCATACATTTTATCCACTGGGCAATAAACCACTCAGACTTTACCATCTTCTATTTGATTTTTCTTAAGAAATATTTCACCTTTATATGTTTGATCTCTTTGAACTCACTCTAGCTTCACATTCACTTCCAAAGAGATGATACTTTGGTTGTCTGAATCCACCATGTCATATTAAATTTGGCAGCCTTGTGTCTCTGAAAAATACGTCATATGAAGACATTCTGCTTACTGTCATCTGTTCTGACTAGTTCTGTTTCTGTGCTGCTTCTAGTATTGACTTTTTGTTTCCACAAGGAGCTTACTACTTCTCCTTTCCAAAAAAGCATTGCTATTCTCTAGTATCTATGATAACCTTCATGCATAGTATGAGATCCATCTACTTGCCATTGTATTATGCTCATGTTGTCTACTGACAACCATAGCTTCATATATCTGTTACCTTTCAGATATTTTAATGCCCTTTGAAGTTTATTCTGACCATCTTGGTGGTCAGGAAACTTAAACCTGGTTGTCAGAAATGCAGTTGGTATTTGCAATTCCCTTCTAGGTCTTTAGCAGACAAATAAGAGCCATGCAGTGAAATGATGGAAAGTTCTTTTTTATTTGTATGAAGATTCATCACATCATTTTTCACCTTAAAAAGGTAATCTGCTGTGGTAGTAGCCACTGATGGACCCAGTTCTTCAGGAGAGGCCGTTATTTTTTTACCTTACCTTACTGTTTGGTTCCTTTTTTGAGCTTAAATAAAGAATTCTAAGCAAAATTCAGCATAGGAAATAGTATATTTGTTAATTCCAATCAACTCAGACTTTTAATCTAAGTATAGATTCACATGCATATGGTACTTCTCTGGTATTATTCTTTCTTAAAATTTATTCAAACGGATGGGTTTGCAGATCTTTTTTGGTAATGATTATGATTATTCTTGGAAGGGTTTGCACAGTGTATGTACCCAACTTGGAGTCAAATTGTAAGGTATGACCATTCCAATGGACATATTGCCCCTTTTGGAGTAGAATCTAGTCTAAGCCATAAGTGGTGGTGTTTTTTCCTCTTTTGATTCAAATGTCTTCACTGAATATTTGCTATGGCATTTATTTTCATCTTTTTTGGATTTAGATGCAATGGCTTCAAATTTTCATCATGCCAGACAAAGGTCATTTGATTGCCATTGATCATTTTATTTACAACATATGGATCATACACATTTAGCTCATATCCCTGTTCAAGCAGGTCACTTGGAAGCTTTTTTTAAAAGAGCAGCATGGCTTCAAGTTGTCTATAGAGCACAGCTCTAAGTCAGGTGTATTGGATTGGCTGTCCATTTTCAAAGCTGGGGAACTCTTCATGATGTTCAGGGTCTGCTTCAACCATGATCAATGTCAATTCTCCTTCTAGTTTCATCACCACAAAATCTTTGTTGTTTGGATACAATATGTTCCTGGAATATCCGTTACAGCCACATCCCTATCATCATATGTATCCACATGTACATAGGTAAAAAAACTGCATGTGTTGTCATTTTTGGTGCCATACCCTCTTCTTTTAAAAAGATTATCATTTGCTGGCTTGAACTGATTGGTCCTTTTTTTCATCAGAAACATCAGTAAAAAAATCTGCTGCTTTTTCTGGTCTTTGCTTAATTCATTTGCATTCGACAGATCAAATGCATTGTTTTTGTTTTTTATTATTTGCATGCATTCTATTTTTTCTACATCATCTGATTCCTTTCCAAAAATTTCTAGAGCAGCCTTGAGACTACTATATTTTCTCAATTCAATGCATAACAAATCATTTTCTAAGTTGGGATTCTCAAAGGCATATTGTGCCAGTACTGCATGTCCCTTGGCTTTATCTTCACAGATAGATGCATGCAAAAAATCATCAATTACATATTTAACTGGATACTGGTGTGTTTGCTATAACCAGCTTTGAATTCCACTCCTCTGCTGTTTGTCACCATCTTTCTCAACCTTTTTCCACATCTGCATTCACTTCTATGGGGTTGGCTTTCATCTTCAATTTTAACTTGTAGAGTCTTATTATCAATGATGTCATCAAATGGATTTGCAAGATTATCTTCTTCAACATTTATGCATTTGATAGTCCTGATGTTGCTTACCAAGCTCTGCATCTCTAATCACTTGTTCTTTGGCAATGTTTTCCATCAAATCAGGAATGTGCTCCTCTATATTTTCATCTCCATCAGTCATTTGCACTCCTGGAATGATTGTACTTACATCAAGGCTGACTTGCCCTTTCTTTGGTGACCTTTCCCAAGTATTCATTTGTTAGATAATCATCCCCATTCCACTTGTATTGTTTTTGCCTTCTGTTCAAAAATTCCTCTGTTTTCAACTTCATCCATTATTCATCCCAAAAATTATTTTAGGGCTCTGTACAGGTTCTACTAGCCTTAACTGGTTCTGAGGGATATGTGCCATATTGTTTCAACTCTCAGCTTACAGGTGAAATTACTCATATCAAAAGTTTTATTTAATAAAGGGTAATTTATCTTAAGTTTTTACCTAGAAAAAGTAGTGACCCAGGATTTCAATTTCTCATGTGTTCTAACTGCTGCATCAACTTTACCATGAATATACAAAAAGACTATATATGCCATGCACTAGTAGCTTGGTTCTGGACTTATTTTTTGTTTTTTATTTCTGTCAGTTTTATATGATCAAAAACATAGATATTTTTTATACAAAAATATTTTGATCTAGGCTTTAGGCTTTCTATTGCCCATAGGTATTATCTATTCCATCAACTGGAGAATGAATTCACAAATTATATATCATGCAATAGAAATCATAACCTTAAGGGGACCCAATTGATCTAAAGAAAACTAAATGTTGATGACCAACATGTATTCAATATATAGATTTCTAGATAACTGTCTTTTGAGAATATTTGATTGCTAAAAAGGTGGCTGACCTCTTTCATATTGCCAATGGTAAGGCCAATAACACATTGTTACTGATCCCAATGAGGGTCCAATGAGGGTCCTACCACATTACAATAGACAGTGTTGGTGATCAGAAGGCAACTGGTTAGTATTAGATGCGGATGCAGCATGCAATAGACAGTGTTAGTGACCATAAGATAACTGTTTAGTATTGGATAGAGTTGTAGCATGTATTAACTCTGCAATGTTGTAGCAGAAGTTTAAGTACTGATGAAGATATGGATCATGGCTGATGACAGCTAGCTAATAGTAATCACTAGGTAGAGATTTTTTACCTAAAATCTGATTTGAGAAAATATAAGTATGTAAAATACATAAAATAGCTAGTATTGAGAGATAAGATTTTATTATTCAAATATCAGTTCTTGTAAAGAATCAAAATCTGTATTCTGATCTCTCAAAGGCCGAATCATTGAATCTTCTCAATTTTGAAGTTTTTCATTTGAATCTGAGAACAGATGAAAGTATAAGGTGTAAAAGTCATATATGCATCAACAATGTTATGTAGGTATAACCAAATAACTTGTAATGTTGTAAGTCAGACCTCTATGCATTAATAAATAATCAGTAAAAGCTTGTAAAATCCACTTCTGCTAAAGTTTTCTCCCTAGCTAGGGGACAAATTATTCTTTGGCAAACTTCACTGCAACCCCCTCAAAAGTTTCACTGCATATGTTTGTGCACATTCCAAGTATATCCCTAATCTGTTCAATTCTTGGGAGACTATAATCAATTCTATAGAACTCTTTGTGATCATGCACTTTCTCTTTAATCAAATAAATCAGCAAAAAGAGAGAGCAGTATATTCAACTCCAGTGAGTTCTGTCTCCCTTCCATTGAATGGAAATAAAAATAATAGCCACACTTCTTCCCCAAATTCCACCCAATCTCAGCTCTCTTGGTCCCCCCTCTTGTGACCATTCAAAAGTAGCCACATCATCTCATTAATTACTTTCGACTATCCAATCTTTTGCACAATCAATCTTTTATCAGACCAATTTCTAAGATTCATTGGTCTGTTCAGGGTTTGTCAGGAAGCATTGTTGGTACTCTAGCACCATCAAAATTAAAGTGCTGTTGAAAAATCATACTGACCTAGATGCTTGCTGTGATATTGATCAGATGCCTCATATAAAAAACAATCCAGCAAACACTGCCAAGTCTACTTTTTATTTGAGCTTAAAGTCCCACTGCATGATTCATTCACTCCAACATATTCATCATTAATCAAAAGGAACAATTCTTTGCCACAAACTCTGTCAAACCTTCTTTTCAAACCATTTTGCAAGAGTATATCTTTGTAGCTCTTGCATCAGTTTATTTCAAAGTTGCAACTGGGCAAGGAGCAAGTTTTTGACAGTTATAAGGATAATTGAATGTGGATCAAAGCTGACTGGTTAGTTTTATCGATGATAGCAGACTTGGTGTTGGGAATGTGTGTAGTTCAATGGGTGTGAAGTTGTTGAGTAATTCAAGAAGCTACATCAATACTACAACCCACAGCTACTCTACAACACCAAATAAGAGACACAGTGATGATGCACAAACTCTTTTTTCACTTGCTGATGTGGTTGTAAACTTGCAAAACCAGACTGGACACTCACAAGATGGTTATGGTTATGGGAAGCACGGTAGCAATCTTGAAGCAACAAAACATGGAAGCAATGACTGCAACAAACAAAAACACATTGCAATGCATAGGACAACATTGCTCAATATGATGGGCTTGATTATTGCCTTGAGTATGATGACCAGGAGGGGTGTCTCAAAAATATCTTGGGGAAGATAGTCGGCACAGTTGAGACTACAGGGAATGATGCTTAATATGGAGCCCATTGACTTGGAAGGAAGGTGGATCTGGGTGAAATAGTAAAGATGAGAGTATTAATTATTAATCATGAAGAGAAACAGAAAATAGATGAAGGTACAATTCAAAAGACATTCTTATCAAATGTAAGTGCATCTAGTTGATGAATTTGACAAAGTGGGGCAAAATGACAATACCCCAGTAAGAGAATACATGAGGGACTTGCATAATCTATTTGGACAATGATTATGTGAAAGATGCCAATTCTGGGGAATCTCAGTGATTTGCAATTGATTTATTTTTGTATAATCTGGTAATTACTTAATTCTGTTAAATTTCGATATGGAAAAAGAAAGCAAAAAAGAATAAGGAGAAGAAGCCGAAATCGGCCAAGCAAGGGAGGGGCAATTGGCCAGCTTGTTCATTAAGATTCATAAGCTTCTAGATATTTAAGTATCAAGCTAGCCCAGCACCAAGTAAAAATAAACAACACCCGCCACCAAAAGCGAATCAAATCGATCCAATATCCCTCCATGACCCGGCAATAATCCCCCACTGTCTTTTTTCGACGAATGTCGTTTGATGGAGCTTTCGGCGAGGTCTCCAATGATCCCGGAGATGGAAAGAAGCAAGCCAAGGGCAATTTTGAATAGAAGTTCTTGATGTTGTGGATTCTGAAGAAGTTGGAATAATGGGCGTATGAATGAAGGGGCCCAATGTTGCGTGTGATACAGGAGCTCGAACATGAGAAATCCACTTGAGTTGGATGTCGAGTTTTGAGAGGTGCAATTCCAATCTTGTTGAATTTCGATGGAATCAACGTTGTAACTTCTATCATCGTTGTAACTTCTCTCAAAGCATTGTGCGCGGATGAATTGCACAAACATGGAGTATCTTGATTCCGACGTTGTCGGTTGGGCAGAGAGGTCGGATTCTTGCAGCAAATTCAATTCCGCTGCACTTTCACCGACGCACGTCCGATCCATCCAACCTTCCTCCGTACCAGAAGATGAAAGCACAATAGGAAAGACCAGCGCACACAACGGACCCGTAACTACCGCTCCAACGAGGCCTGGGACAGTTTTCCCCGGGCTAATGGCCTTGAGCACTGCCAAGAACACTCCTCTCGTTTTCTTCGTTTTCCTTGTTGACACTTCCTCCTTCCCCGTCGTCGTTGTCGTCATTGTCGTCGATCTTTTGAACTTGCCATACACCCGTCCAAAAATCAACGCCCCCGTATCACTCATCCAAACTACAAATAACAAATACCCAATGTGGATGGCCCCCCCTCGAAAAATGGCAATTTGAAGTAGAAAATGAAACCCCAAGGATAGATAGAGTATACCAAATTGATAATGCTGCAGCAGCGTCAAGATGGATTGAGTGTACTGTTGGTGAATCGTCGATTGGTTTTTGAATTGGATGGTTTTTTGGGCTTGGATTCGAGTGGGTGTGGGTGCCATTGCTGCACTTGCCGCACTTGTCGCGATTGCTGCATGGGCTACGAATGGGGATGGCATTGTTGCCGTGTTGGGTGACTTCATGTGTTGCCCCACTGGTGTTCGTTGTACATCGTCCATATTCTGGTAGGAGACTATGGGTGTGGCTGGAGCCGCGTGAAGTTCGTCCAACGAAGGAATATCTCGTTGTATTCTTGGAGGAACATTCGGCAAATCTGGTAAATCTCCGTGCGCATCCTTATCAAAACCGATGTGGATCTCGCTAGTCGTAGGATCCACCAGCTGAAACTGTGGCAAATGAACCATCATTCTCAAAAGGATACCAAAGCTCATGAATACCAAAGCCAGATACTTCGTCGGCACGATGGTCACCAGCAATGAAAAGGAAGCAAATACATAAAAGAACCACTTTGAAATTCGATCGAACCGAATCCCTTGCGACTTGGACATTCCCGATGTTCCCGATATATCCGACATTCCCGCCAAGGCCACAGCGGGAGCCAATCCTCGATACTCAGCGAGACAAATCAAATGAGCCCCCTGAAAGAACAACCAGGAAGTGATGGGATGTTTTAGTAATTGAATGATGGTGGGCACGCCGATGGATACGGTGAGGAGTCGTTTGGGGAGATCGTTCCACGGGGAGGATTTGGGCATTGGCGTTTGAGAGGGTGGTGGATTTGGTGGATGTTGTTTGTTTGTTTCGTGTTGTTCGTTCCTTTCGTTTTGTTCATTTTGTTCGTTTCGCGGGTGTAGTTGGTGTAGTTGGTTTTGCATGGTTGCTGCTACCGGGTTTAGTGGGTTGGAGGACGAAGATCCCGATGATTCCGATGCCAATGTCTTTAATGTCGTTAAATTCGACTTGGGCTGAATGGAATACGTACTCCTCGTACTTCTAGCACTCCTCAATGTTGTGGATGTCGCCAATGTGGCCGATGTGGTCAATGTGTCAGTGCAAGATGTTTTCTGGCGCTTGGCAGTCGTGAATGTCGTGAATTCCTCATCCAATGGAAGAAAAATGTGTTCGTTGGACGATGCCAGAGATGCCAATGATGTAGGAGTATTTGTTGCTGCTGCTTTTGATCCATTGGTGATGGATGATGACTCTGTTGGCGTGGGACCTCGTTTTGATTCTTGTGATGCCACTTTCTCATGTGTTTCGATTGACTTTGTAGTATTTGTAGTATTTGTAGACTGTGTCGCTTCTTCTCCAAGACTCAAAGATTTTGGATCTACTTCCAATGTGGAATGCTGCGTCGAAATTGTCGAAATTGTCGAAATCGGTGGATCTCCCAAGGATTGCGATGAAGAACTCGCCAAGAGAGTCAATTCTGGCAATGTCGGTGTGTTTGGCTCGTTTGACGCGTTTGGCCCATTTGACGCGTCTGATGCGTCGGATACGTGACAGTTGTCTGGTTCGAATGGCTCGAATGGCTTGACTGGCTCGTATGGGTGGGAAGGGTCAGATGGTTGGTATGGGTCGGATTGATCGGAAGGTGCATCGACGGCAGTGGGTGAAGCAACGTTAGCATTGTTATTTGGTGCATCAACATGTTTTTCCCCGGGTTCGAGAGCTATTCTTGCGGTTGTTGCGATTGCTGCATGTTCTACATTCGATATGGAGGATGACGCCATATCTAACGAGGTTGGAGGATTTTCTCGATGTTCTCTTGTGATATCTTTGCTTCCTTTGCGCTCATCATACGACTCGCCATCTGTGAGTACAGCCCCATGAATATAATTTTCATCCCCCAGTGCTTCAACTTTTGACGAAACATTGTCAGATTTAGATTTCCCATCCCATTGATTTTGCGATATATTTTTTGCCTCAACTTTAGACGAAGCATTGTCAGATTTAGTTTTCCCGTCAAATTGACAACGGGATTTGATGTGGGAATGATCTTCCTCCATTATTTTCAATTCTTCCTCATTGAACTCTTGAGCAATGCAATTTTGTTTACCTGTTGAGATTGATGCCGATGCCTCCTTTTTGGATGGGGCCATTGAGTTTGGTGAAGGCTGTTCAGACTGCTCAGACTGCTGATATTTTTGAGAGTGCTTCTGTTCTTCCAACCGTTCTGGCCGGTGTTGAAATTCTCCATGATCTAGTTCATGTGTCTCATTTGCTCTATTTGATGCACTGTCATCACCTGGGATTCTGGGAGTGTCACCCACTCGACCAACTTGGCCACTGTCATCAGCTTTGACAGCACTGACGGCATTCGCCTTATCTTGCCCATTTTCACTCCCCATGCCATTGGTCGCCAACTGTTCTGCTGTTGCTGATTTTGCGGACTCTGCCGAAGTCTTGTCTGGAATCGCCCAAGGGTTGCCAAGGGGTGTCAAACTCCTTTTCACCACACTTCCATCAATTCCACGAATTCCATTCAGGGATCCCTTCAAAGATGTCCTCCCAGATCCCCCCGCGCCAGGACTACGATTGACATCCAATAAAATGTCGCCAAAGCCCAAATCATCCTCTTCGTCAGACGATGATGACGACGATGATGAGGAGGGTGACGAGCAGGAGGAGGAGGAAGATGCCGAATCGTCAGAGTCCTCCAGTGGACTAATGGATGGTTTCGATGCTTTCAATGGTTTCAATAGTTTGGATGACTTGGAAGACTTGATCGGTTTTGATAGTTTGGAGGACTTGGATGGTTTGAAAGAGGAAACTTTTTCGTCGGGAGAGGAGCGAGGTTGGATCTTGGGACGGAGCTTGGCCTTTGGTTTCTTATTGGCGAAGTTGGCGGAGGCGCCAGAGTCGCCGGGTGAGCGTTCAGAGTTGGCGGAGATGGTGGAGCCTTCGCCAGTGGATCCCCCGAAGGACTGTGCGGACTGTGTGGAGGCCATTGAGGCCATGAACGCCATGGACGACATTGATCCCATGGAACCCTTGGAGTCCGTGGGTTCTGCTGCGTTGTTCATTTTGAATTTTGTGTGGATAAAGCTGCCTGCTCAAGTGGTTAAGCCGTCATGATTTTGTGTAGGTATGGTAGTAGTACTTAGAAAGCTGTAGTTTGGAGAGGTTTGGAGCTGTTTGGAGTTCATGTCAACATACAGATGCCAACCATCCTACCATACTTACCATACTGATGCCATCGTCATTGGTCATTGCTGGAGCCTGAATCTGGAATTGGATTCGGATTGGATTTCATTCTTGGAACATTCGTTGAAAATTCTAATATAACCATGTCCTCGGACATACTTTAAATAATTAGACGCAATGTTTTGACCTTATTCAAGAAACGAACTTGACTGTAAGTACTCATTCCTATATGAAATGAAATTTGCAGGACTGTTCTTCATTCCAGAGGACAATAATTGAAATCTCAAGTGCATGCGGTATGGTACTTACGTAATATCTATGGTAATAGTACCTACTTACGTGTTCAAATATTCAAGAAGAAATGAAAATTTGGAGAAAAGATTTTAATCCAGTGGTCCTTTTCGCTGAAATAAAAAATAATGAAGCAAGTGAATATTGTTTATCACAACATTGTCATTAGTATTTTTTAAAACATGATTAAAAAAGTCTGCAGAGAGGATAATAGAGACAAAAAAACATGACAAGACAAAAATAAAAATACCAGGTTACACTCAAGGGCTACTTATTATGACAGTTTCTGGGTAAGCATACCATATGTCTTTGTGTGCGATTTTAATATTTTGAACCATGGTTTTGATGCCAAATGTGTCCAATGGCATAGTACAAAAGTAATGTCCAATAAAAATGGGCTGTTAATTTAGTTCTCTACAAATATAACAGATGAATCTAAATATAAAGAATCTTCAATCAAATTAAGTCTCAACCATTTTTTGTGCCAAAGGATGCAATTCAAACTCATTGGAGTGAGCAAAAGAAAAACACAAAATAAGCAGATTTTGTCTCTGATTGTATGATTTCATAAATGGATACTCCAAATTGCTCAAATGGGAAAATATCCACAATATTGTCTGAATGTAACATCCAAAGTAGTCACAATGGATCTCACAAAGTAAAATCTGTAACAAAATGTACAAAATAGCATAGTAAACCTACAATGTAACCCACAACCTACAAATAAGTTTTTAAACAACCATGTGAAGAAGCATCAAAAAGTTCCAGTCTATTAAGGAAAAATATCAATTGAACATAATATACTAATGGAACATAAAATGAAACAATGTGTTAAACCCAGTCCAACCTGCTCCAGTCCCAGATGGCAGGTCTACTCACCTTTGCCCCAGGAGACTTTAGCTGTCATGGCCTAAGGTAAGTTTCACAGTTAGACTTCAAGGTAGTTTTCTAGATCTAGCTCCTCATGAATTAATAAATCTCATGAGTCACTAGATCTTCTTTCTTGTTTGAGTTCAACATAATAGAATATAAAATGGAACATACAACGAAACATATTATAATGCAACATACAATGTAACATATAAATGGAACATATAATGGAACATACAACGCAACATGCAATGGAACATGCAATTGATCATGCAATGGAACGTACAATGGAACATGCAATGGAACATGCAATGAAACATGCAATGCAACATGCAATGAAACATGCAATGGAACATGCAATGGAACATGCAATGGAAGGCTTTCTGTATGGTCAGTCTTTCAGAAATATAGAACCCAAGGAAAAAATGGTGATAACTGTATTTTTGATACATGTTTTGCATTTCTGCAGTTAGTAGATTAAAGATTTAGCATGTCTGAGGGCTGAAAATAGCATTTTCCCATGAATATTTTTCTATGCCAATTTTTTGTAGGAACTAGTTCATTATTTGATAGTGCAGGCTTTACCAAGGAAGAAATCCAGTTTATTGCATCTGTCCATGCAACCATACTATTTCATAAGCACCTACCAGGACTTGTTCAAAATAGACACAGGGTTTTCAAGCCTAATGGTAGACATTTTTGTAAAAAAGATATTGTTCGTATGCAGATTTCATTTCAAGTTTTGGATCGTTCTTGAAAGATTCCTAGAATTGAATTTTTTTTCTAACTTGCTTGTATGTTTCAGGCCAGAGTCTTTTATTTTGTCACATTTTGGCACTGGATTATCTAGAGATAGATTCAAAAATGGGGCATTGTTCAATTCCATACAGTATATGACATTGTTATACATTCAATGTTCAAAAACAGATTTTTGATGATATGTACTATCACAATGGTTTATACAATAGAAAAAATAATGGAAATCAAAATAGAAATTGCATTATAAAGCACCAAACTCAAAAATCTGAAATAAATTTTCAAAGAAAATCCAGACCAAAAAACTGTAAAAGAAAACCTACAAAATCAAATGTGGCAGAACCTACAATAAACTTGCCATTAACCAAAGTACAACAAAAACCCACTGTATAACATACAACAACCCTATTGGTGCATTCAATCAAAACTTTAAAATCTCAAATTTGAAGCTATTTAATGAATCAATAACACTGACTGCATCAAAACATACAAACAAAGGTTACACCAAAAATGAAATTTAAAAAGTAAAATTTAGGAAATGAAATTAAAAAAAAATTAAAATGGAAGATTTGCCAAACTGCTAAAATCTCTTAAAATTTTGATCACTGAATCAGAAGTAAGACCATTGTGGTTTTTATGTACAATTTTCTTAGAGACTATTTGTATTTGTTAAAATAGTGGATGACTTGCATAAACTGACTATTCTTTGGTTTCTTGCAAATACATCATGCATTAATTCCTTATGGGCACACAACAAGAAACCTGCAAAGAAACATGCAAAGAAACCTACAAAGAAACATACAAAAAAACATACAAAGAAACATACAAAGAAACATACAAAGAAACATACAAAGAAATCTAAAAAGAAACCAACAGAATTCCACAAGCTTGAGCTTGTGGAATAGTGGAAGAGTTTAACAAAAATAACTCATGAAATGAAATATGTAAGGGGTTTGATTCCCCTGCCCAGCCCAAGTTGTTGAGGCCTTTCAGTCCAGATCCCTCACTCTGATTTGTATAGTGCATCTGTCCACAGGTGGGGCTGGGTGATTGGATTCCTCATTGTTCCACCAGGCGTGCCTCAGCAATGTGTTGAGTTTCCTCCGTCCTTGCAAAGGCTTGAGTCACAAGGTCTGCCCTTGGGATTAACATGAGCATGTTCATGCATGTCTCATATGTGTTACTTATGTTGAACTCTTCAAGCTCGAGTTTGTGTAAAAGTGGAAGAGTTAAACACTCAGATAGAATATCTTATTGCAGTCTACACTTGACTGAAGAAGACAATTGTTTCAACGAAACCAAAAATCTGAACCAAAGTTGAAACCAAGATGTATGCTACCAGAATGTATTCAACAAAACAATCAACACCCTAAAATATATAATGAAATCAATAAAAATACAAAAAAACCTAACACAATCTGTTAAAACTTTCAATCGAAGTCCTGCAACAAAGACTACATAAAAATCTAAAATAAACCTGAAATAATGTCTATGATCAAAATAGGGATAGTTCAAATAAAGACTGCAACTACCATTTGAAGAAACTATTGTGAATGGATTGAGTCACTCTTTACTTTTCCTGTAGCTGGAATTAATGGCAATGAAACATGATTGAGAAATATAAACTACAACTTTTCCATTGGGATATAAACAAAAGAAGAATAAAAATCATGTGACATTCACATTTCAATTGTATGTTGTGTGACAGTAGTGATTATTTGTCTTGCCTTTTTGCCTTGGTTACGTAAATTCTTTTTTTACTATTGCTTTTATTTTTTTTAAATATTATGACATAAGGTCAATTCTCTCGAGGGTGCATTTCCAAGCCAGAAATCAGCATTATGTAACAATCACATGTTGGCAACTGCTATGGCAAAAGTTTGCGTGGGACCTCCTGGTAAATCAGCCATGAGGATGAACGTGCCATCTCCATTACCGAAAAGTATTTGATTTGCACTGTTGTGATTTCCTATCACAATATCCAAGTTTGAATCTTGATTGATATCAACAACTACGACTGCTCTAGTATCTTGCGAACCTCCTGGCAGGTCATAGGGAGAGCTGAAGGTGGCATTTCCTTGTCCAAAGAATACCTGATTCGGTGAGAGAGAGTTCCCAAAAATGACATCGTCATATGAATCTCCATTCAAATCAGCTACTACAAATGAATAGGCAGAATCCACGGGTAAATCAGAGTGGTGATCAAATGTTCCGTCGCCGCGTCCCAGGTAAATTCTGCTTCCAATGACATAATCGATATTACCATCGCCGTTGAATTCGCCGTAAGCCAAGTCCTTGCTTGATTTCAGCCCGCCAGGTAAATCAATAACAGTGGGAAAGGTTCCATCTCCCGCTCCTAGAAGCACTTGATTAGCGCCTTGATAAGACCCTATATGATTACAAACGACAACATCCACATTGCCATCGTTGTTTAAGTCAACAGCACTAATCGCCGTTGTGTACAAACTCCCCCCTGGTAGTTCGATAGGATACTGAAAGCTCCCATCTCCAACCCCAAAGTGCAGCAAATTATTTTGGCCCCAATTTCCGACGACGATATCAAGAATCCCGTCATTATTGAAATCAGCTAGTGCTGCGAAGCAAGGTTTGAATCCAAGCATGAGCGAGGGAGTTTAACAGAAAATGTCGAAAAACTCAACAATGGGACACACTCACTTAGAGATTCTGTGTCCATGATATTTCCTGGCAGTTCATGTACGTCGAATCCGCCTAATTCGTTTCCACGAAGTACCAAATTAGGTTGCCGGAAGTTCCCTACGATAATATCTAAATTAGAATCATTGTCAACGTCTGATACAAGTATTGCGTACGTGTTCAGGGCACCCCCATCTAGAGTCATTGGATCCCCGTAAGAACCGTCTCCATTTGGCATCAAAACTTGATTGTCTTGGTTATAGTTTCCGACAAAAATACCGAGCGAGGGGGGTGACTGGTATGATCAAGATGTTTGAAAAGAGGAGAAAAAAAAGCATTTAGATTCGTACAGCAAGACAAACGACATAAATCGTGTAGGAAAAGGCAAATAATGCATATCCGACGCATATTAACTTACAATATTTGTTGTAGTTGGGGTTGTTGCTATTGATGTCGTCGATTCTGTTGTTGTCATTGCTGATGTTGTCGCTGTCGTTGTCATTGCTGATGTTGTTGTTGCAGTTGTTTCTTTTGGCAGAACAGCTACCGCCAACGTACTCATTTTTCCCCCATCAAGTTCCACATAGCTGAATGTACCGTCGCTGTTTCCGAGGAGGAGCTGATTGACTTCATACCCGTTCCCGATCACAATATCATTGTTCCCATCTCCATTTAAGTCTGATATTGCCATTGAATTTGAATGCAAAGTGCCTCCGGGAAGATCAATCACGGAGCTAAATGTTCCGTCCCCTGTTTGATCAATGTAGTAAGGTAGATATTGGTACAGAAGCGTTAGCAGGGTACAGAATGAAAATTTTAAGAAAAGAATTTCACACATACCATTTCCAATAATCAACTGGTTCACTCGTCCTCCACCATTTCCAACCACAACGTCTAAATTCCCATCACCGGTCATGTCTTCCAGATGAATCGACAAGGACCCTAGATATCCGCCTGGTAAAGCCTTTAACGCGCCGAACGTACCGTCACCTATTATTTCGAATTCATTTTTCAAAGTGTTTTAGCTGTAATAAATGCGAAGAAAAGGGATGGATGATCAACTCATGACTTACCATTCCCAAGGAGCATCATATTTTGAGAATCACTATAGATTCCAAACAAAACATCAGTATACCCATCGTTATTTATGTCTCCTGATTCAATAGAAACAACAGGCCTAGCTCCAACACCCAGATCTTGAGCAACAAAGCTCCCATCACCATTTCCAAGAAGCAACTGACTGTCTACACCATAGTTGCCGAATAGTATGTCTAGATTTCCGTCGGTATTGAAGTCTTAAAAGAAGAGCAGTACCAGTCAGATGGAGTCAAAATGACGAGCAGGATGACCAATTTTATCGTGTATCTTACCATCAAGTTTAACTGACTTTGTAGCCCTAGAACCACCAGGCAAATCGATTGGAAAGCTGAAGGAGCCATCACCTGACGGATCCAGCGAAATATTGTCCAATACATTAATTGAGCGCCCTGTTAATCAATCATGACACTCGAAAAATGACTTACCCAATCCAAAGAGTATTTTATTTTCGTAATCTGTTCCAAGCACCAAGTCAACAATTCCATCATTGTCAAGATCGGCGACAGCCACAGCGCGCGTAGGAAGCGAAGTACCAGGCAAGTCAACAGGAGAATCCAGGGTCCCGTTTCCATTTCCAAGGAGAACCTGGATTTCACGAACAATATTTCCAAGTATCAAATCTTCGTAACCATCCATGTTTAAGTCGGCGTGAGCAAGAGAAACGGTGTTGGCAGATCCACCAATCAACTCAGAAGCCGTCAAACCCGAGCCCTCGTCTGAGATGATCTGGTTTGGTTGAGCAACGTTTCCGAAAACTATCCTTGCTGACAATTGTAGCTAAAATAAATTATGAGGCCGATAAGGGAACGAAAGAATAAGAAGATCAGAAAATGAGACTTGATTTCAAACAGGCAAGGCCACGCAACGAATCAGATCAAAAACTCGCCATTGTCGTTGTTGTTGTACTCGCAATGGTTGAAGTGGAAGCTGTTGTTGTTGTAGTCGGCGCTGAAGTCGTTGAGGTAGAGGTAGTAGTGTTTGGCGACATAGAAGTTGTGGAAGAGAGAATTGTTGATGATGTAGAGGTCGTTGGAGATACGCTTGTAGTCGTGCTCCCAGATGAAGGAGTTGTGGGAGCATGTGTGGTTGAGACTTGAGTAGTAGAGCCAGCTATGGTGGTAGTTTCAGTTGTCGCTGCAGTGGTGGAGCTTGATGAAGAGGACGTTGTAACGGTTTGCGTTGTGGAGGTTTGGATGGTTGTGGATGTCGTGGCAGTTTGTGCTGTGGAGGATTCAGCGGTGGATGCTGTTGTCGTTGTTGGGCCTGTAGTAGTGTATCCTAGGGAAAGTAGACAATAGCTGATTCCTGGACTGGTGTCTTGTTTTTTGAACCAGGCCTCGCAGCATGTAAAGCCTGTACAAATTAAATGGGTGCAAAATGAGTACGAAAATAGAGTGAGAAGAGCACGGCTTGATAGCGGTAGGTCGAACTAATTAAAATCTGTCTCACCATCATCGTAAGTAGGTGCGCTTCTGTGGTTGCCATCGTTGAGACATCGGCCATCTTCATATGAAGTTCCCCACTTCGGGTAGTACGGATAACTTGCTGGTGAGGTCGACGTAGTAGAAGAAGATGAGATATCGGATAGACACGTTCTGCTGGATTGTCCGGGATAAGCCTTGTTGCAGCATTCTTTTTGACTAGCGTAAGACACCCTTCCGTTTGGGACGGGGTACAAATTAATGCAAATACCGTCCACCTTTTGAACGATTCAAGAAATGAAATTGTGAGATAATCAATGTAATGAATCAATACTCAACACATGGAGACTTACCCAGTTGCGATTGTCGTAGTCGGGATACCAAGAATCAGCAACACTCGGAGTTGTTGGTGGGTTCGGGAGTGACTGCAAACATGCACCAGATGCTTGTTGACCATAGAATTTCTCGCAGCACTCGAGCTGTGTCTCGTAGGTTATTCGTCCATTTGGTACGGGGTAAGAATTCAAACAAGTTCCTTGCGAGTACGGCTTGTCCCAGTCGGGAAACCAAAGATTTGGTGAGGTGGGCGGGTCCGGAATCTTACTAATGCACATTCCAGAATTTTGATATGGAAACGCACTATTGCAGCATTCAAGCTGAGTTGTGTAAGCTAAGACCCCATTAAGTTTTCCTTCGTTGCAATATCCATCGTCATACGAACTTCCATAGACCGGGTACCTAAAAGACGGAAAGAAAAAATACCAATATCAAATTTCAACAACGGAGACACTTGAAAATCATCTAAAACGTAAGTTAAAGAACCAACGCTTACCAACTTTCGTCCAGATTCCGATGACCGTTGAAAACTCTGCCTCCACGCAACGATCCTGCCTTACATTCACTGGTGATAGCAACAATAACCACAAAAGTCCTCAACAACGTCATGGCGATCAAATAGATTTTTCGATGCGTTGGGAGTGAAATTGATTGTCTTTAGTTTTTTTAGGGTATTTTTGAGTTGACTTTTTCGACGTCACGGGGTCGAAACGATGAGAGAAAGGCGAAGAGTCAGCAGCAATTAGCAAAGGAAGATCAAAAATTGTGAGAGGTGATACAGTAACTTCGCAAATAATCCACTAAAAAGTTGTCACTCACCTTTAATCAAACAATATTGGCTATAATGAAATGCTTTATTTGGATGTATTTCTTCAAATTATGAACATCTCGTTCAATGCAAATATGTTTCGGGTGCATGGGATGGAATCCAAGCCTTCTGGTGAATTCTGGTTTGGCTCGGGTATGGCTGCATTGTGCATTGGCACTTTTTTCAAAAAAAAATGCCTCAGCCCTTCGAGAACACTGTGAGTCACTGGTGGGCTAGAATTCGTAGGCCAGAAACAAAGTGTGAGCAAATCATGTGCCCACGTCAACGATCATGGGCTAACATCATGCATCGTGAACACGAGGGCAAAGGAGGCCAAACTAACGGAGTCGTGGGCAGCTTCACCTAAAAACTAGAAAGGCAATAGAGTGGGGTAGTATCAATCAGTACAATATCAAGCATTTTTTCTCCACAGCCCCCCTCGCCCCTGCAAAAATGGCAAAAAGTAGGATACCACAATTTCAAGAATCTTCGGCTTACCTACTTTCAATTATTAAGCATCAGTTGCTCTTCCCACCTAGTTCTACCAAGATCTCAAAGATTCCACTGAAAACTGGTGAAATTTTAACCAAGCAGAAAGAGCTTTTAAAACCGTGCCAAATTTGATGTTGGTTTCTTTGGTCCTGCTCATTGCTGAAGGTTCGTATTCATTTACTTAGTTCGAATATGATACTATCATCGTTGTCAAGGAATTTGATTTTGAACTGGGACGTTAACCCTAACTTTTGTTGGACGCTGGCTTCTGATTTCCATGGGTGCATTCGTTTGTTTCACATTTCAATAGAAAATCTATGTTCCCCCCCCATGCCACTTGTGTGTAGATCTTCCATCTATGAGGAGTTGCCAGCAGGAAATTATTTTTCAAGAATAAGATACCCCGCGAGAACGGTGGATGTACCAACTCTCTGCCTCTTAATTTGAACGTATTAAGCCAGGCGAATTTGACGCACTGGGTTCTGAGATTTTCCAATTTCATCTTCGTCACGGGGACGATGCATGTTGACCGCGATATCCGCATCTCGGAAGCTCGAAAATAAGCAACTAGAATGCCCCCTTAATTCCCCTTGCCCCTTGTCCCTTGCCCCTTGTTCCTTGCACCTTCCGAAGACAACCCCATCTAACTTGGTGACCTTGACACTCAACAGCCCTCATGACAATATGGTTGACGCGAGCCACACAGGCTGCTTCAAAGTGATTTCTGGCGATGCACCTGTGTCAGACGGATATCTGAGAATTCATCGTCCACGTGTACCACACCCAGCGTCCGAAATCAGCCTAGCCATTGAGCCTTGGCACAACTGGATCCGCCAACAGATGCCAACACTGGCTTTTCTTTTGCCCTTGCCTCTGTCATGAGCCGAATTGGCAGTTAGTTCGGTTGGTGGTTGGGGTTGGTGGTGCGCTGTGGGGGACAAGGAGATCTGTCAGCACCTGTCTAACCAGCGGTGGGAGGGGTGG
>JALLOT010000543.1:0-19415 GCA_036939595.1 Thalassiosira livingstoniorum
ATCTGGATCCTGGATCCTGGATCCAATTATTCTGGATCCAATTATAATATTCCCTGGATAAGCAACGGCCTTATTATGGGTATCATTACCCTCTGCCACCAGATGAATCCCAGATACTACTGTATCCTACCTGTGGATGTGAAAATCATTTTACTATCTTTTATGCATGAACTTTTGTTGCTGCCACATTTTTGAACAAAAAAATACTGTATCAATACTGCAGACAAATGTGTAGAATCTGGTACAAAATTCTTATCAGTCATCATGCTCAATCATGCATGATTTTTTATTACCGGAATTTGATTTTGTCCAACAACAAAAAACTAATGAGCAAATAGTATGGTCTACACAATCTCTAAACAAATGCCGTTGCTGTGGAAATGCTCAAAGATATTGCTGCATCATATTTTTTGGATGGGCCTGTGTCAGCTGTCCTCTCAAGATACTCTCTAGAGAGATAGAGCTTGGAATTCATGTGAGTAAGCAAGTAGTATGATGGTACCTACTACTTACTAGAGAGAGTACAAAATAATACGTAGGAGGTATTTTACAATACACTGTCGTTTACCTGGGGCCTTTGCAAAATCCACCACAGGGGATGGTGTTTTGACTTTTCGCATGCACAGTTTATGTGAAAATGATCAATTAGTATGGTACTTTGTACCCCAGCTAAATTCAATAATGACTTTCAACAAGTTTTTCCAGGGTCTTATGACTTCTAAATGACCATTGAGATAGTCATTATGACAGTTTGGATATTGGATACTTATGGAGAAATCAGTGGTAGTGATGGATTTTGACACAATTTTTTGTGTAGTTAACCCATGTAAAAATGCTAGGCATTAGCCCCTAAAGTGTCATGAAATAACATACCATACTGTCTCCACCAAAAATAAGGAGAAATATCAATTCAATCATATAAGTGTACCATTTCTGTGTATATTCTACAGGTGTAAGTTTATCCTTGAATAAAGTTGAAAATTGGTATCGGTAGAAAATACTTAGGAGTTAGTATATTTTTTTGGCATATCTCAAAATAGGAGTCCTTACAAACAGTTCTGTACTTTTGTCTGATGCCAGCATGGGCCTTGAATCAACAACATTTGAATCTTCATGGTGCAAAACTTGAAAAAGATAAGTCAGAAAAGTCTGACCAGTGCCACAGTGGGAATGAAATTAACTTCAACTTTTTTTGGTACAGCAGCTGCTTCATGGTAAAACATATTATTTAACATTGCTAAAAATTGGAGATGATTTTGGTAAATTATTGCGTGAGTGCCCAATAGATTCTAACATAGTCATCATATCATAGGAAACAGTATATTTTACACAAATCCATGGGAGCTGCCATCACTTGATAGCTTTAGCTTCTATTTTTAACTATGTGTTAAATCTTGTGGACACAACCTGTCACCTTTCTTGTCAAAGTTGTACAGTACCCACCACCCTAGGTGCACCCCACCAATATCCTACATGAATGATAGTACTGTAGCAAGGATATAAGGTAGACATGCAGGATCATGAAGGATGAGATTATAATAAGGACTATTCTTATTGGCTAAAACATGTGCTATTTTAATGGGCATTTTGTTTTTCAGCCAACAATTATTTTTCCCTGAATTTTTAAGGGAAAATGACCCCATTTATATTAGGGGTGGGGGGCTAGTGTTGTTTGAAATTTCAAAGACTTTTCTACTTGCCAATCATACCATGTTTCCATGTAGGAACTCGACTCGTGCTTTAGCATTAATAGCACTTAAGCTTGTTTTAGCATTAATATAACACTGAAGTGTTTTAGCCAATAAGGACTCTCTATAATAAGTATTATTACAACTTACCTTATTAAGAAGTATGATGAGACAATTATTGGGATATTATGGTTTGAGATAGTCTGATCCTGTGGGGCTGAATTGTGCAGGACAATCTGCGGGGCAACTATACAATATACATATATTAATACAGTATTAAAATAAAATTATCTAGAAAAGAGGAAGTATGTTTGTACCTCATTGATTATAAGTAAAGTTTTCACCAGCTTGTCAGCACTGAATGCTATCAAGAGCTCAGGTGTAGTGGTTAAAACCCTGCACTGGACACTGGGCCAATCTTTTGGTCCTGGGTTCAATCCTCGCTCTGGACACTTTTCGAAATTTTTGAGCTGTAGCCAAAAATTGACGTTTTTCTTTAGCTGTGACCAAAAACTGATTTTGTGAACCCTAACCCTACTTGAATTTTTGCTTGATCAAAGTACAAAATTTATACTCTCTTCAAAACAAAAAAGTGAGAGTTAGGGTTATTTTTTTGGGCCCACCTGAAAAAATAACCCTCTCACTTCTTTTTGTTTTGAAGTTTGAAGAGAATATATATTTTATATTTTGCTCAAGCAAAGCTTCAATTAGCATTAGGGTTCGAAAAATCATTTTGTTTTTCAGCCAACTATTAAAATTTTTCACCTTCGGACAATGCTAATTCCAGGGTGTAGGGCAGTAAGTATGGGACAAAGTTCCATTTTTTCAGGACATTTCTCCACCTGGATTTTCTTCCTAACCCTTCAACTAAATTAACTGTCCCACAGATTGTCCTGCACGGTTCAGTCCCGCAGAGTCAGACCGTCTCTATGGTTTATGGTTATTACCATAGTAAGGCGCGGTAAGTATGGTATGGTATGTACTACCATGTCCTATTTTTTTTTGTCCTGCCTGTATTCCGTGATCCGTGATCTAAATGGATTGAGCGGTGGATGGCCAACTGACGCGGTCGTGGGTTGTGGGTTGTGGATTGTGCATTGAAGATTGTGGACGACAATGACGCGTACCGTAACAAGTCGCCTCGCCTGTTGTCTGGTGTGCAGCAATTGATAGACCTGAAGCTGGAAAGTGTTATCGTAGACAATATTTGGAAATTGAAGACTTAACGGCTTCCAGCATTCCACCATGTCTTCCGATGGGTACAAAACAGCTCTCTTTGTTCTCCAAAAAGTCATCTGTTTTTTTTCGTCCGTGGGCTCTCTCATGATCATATCACAAGTATCTCGCAACAAATTCAACCGACGAAAAACTCAACAGCGCCTCGTGCTGGGAATATCCATGGTTGACTTTTTGGTCTCGATTGTGTGGATTTTTACTAATTTGTTCGTCCCGCCATCGTCCGGGATGCTTTACGCGAGGGGAACTCAAGCAACGTGCGACGCTCAAGGGTTCATTGTCCAGCTCCTTTCCACCGGGATCTTGTATATGGTAGCTCTGCAGGTGTTTTACTTGCTGACTATCAAGTATGGATGGAAAGATAAGGACATTCGAAAAATTGAGCCGTACATGCACTTTTTCTCAATAGGCTATGGTCTGGCGACTGCAACTACAGCGTTGGTCTTAAACCTCATAAACCCAGCAAACTGGGATTGCTGGATTGCCCCATATCCACCGGACTGCACTTCAACGTATGAAATCAAACGTGGGTACTCGGATTTGGAAGAAACGGACTGCATCAGAGGTGACAATGCTCAACTTTTCCAATGGGGGTTTCTTTTTGCTCCTCTTTGGTTAACGATCGTCGTTTGTATGGCCATAATGATTATCGTGATTCGGGAGATCCGAAGTATTGAAGAGAAAAGTAACAGATGGAAGAGGAAAAGTCAAATCCAAATGAAATATACGAAGGAAGTCATGTTTCAATCACTGTTGTACACAGGGGGGTTCTTCACGGTTTGGACATTTCCTACTATATCTCGATTGATTCAACTATTTGGCGGGGAGCTTCATCCAATTCTTGAGGTTCTGTCTGGGTCGTTCATCGGAAGCCAGGGCATATTCAACGCCATCATTTATTTTCGGCCACGATATAAAAAGTGCACAAAGAAAGGAATACTTCGAAAACTTTGGGCTCTAGTACATGCTACTCTATTTTTTTGTTGCTACGATGAAGATTATACCAATGATAAGAAAGATGTTTTGGAAGACGCAGAAGGCACCACCACAGTCAGTACTGGGCACTCAAGCAGCAACATTTGTAGTTCAAACACACAAAATATTCACTGCGGAAACGGAGATTGCAACAATGGTGCTGCAGATCGGCAGGGGTCACTTGAAATTCCCTCCAACTGTAGAAAAATAGTCAAATTTTGTAACATTGGGGAGGAAGTTAAGTACGAGCATAATTTTTCTCAGGTGGAAATGGAAAAATTGGGCAATGAGGAAGATGAGTGGCAAGACAACGCTTTGAGCAGTGACCATGCGCAATCTCTCGGACATGGCTCACTCTTAGGCCATGGAAATAATGTGACATTCATTCCTCTTTGAAGATACCATGAAAATTTTGTTCATTTATGATAATTGATGCATTACTTTTGTCAATTTGTCCGTAAAATCTCCTCATTTGTATTATCTTGTAATAAAAATGAATTTTTTAAGTTTTGTGTCATCATACTATTTTCTTTTCCTTAGTGTTGGAACTATTCTTTTTTTTGGTGAAAAGTGAGGAATGAGAGTGGAAGGTATTTATTGCCGTCCTTTCTTTTGAAAGGATCATTTTGGTGAATAATTGCTAATATGCATCATTTCTATGAACTCTGTGTTCGTTTTTCATTTCAATTTATCAGTTGCAAGAGGCGTAGCAGTGGATTTGAAATTGATTTGATTTTAGTACGAGACTCGACACCCCACAGAATTTTCTACGAACAGATAAAATGACAACATCAGTTGACTGATCTGAACAAGTAGTACCTCAAATCACGTCAACAAAAAATTGGATTCTAAATACATTTTCAAGGCCCCGTTTGACTGCGTAAGCCATTTCTTTCTTCAACTTGAAGAAAGGAATGTTTGCATCATCAATGAAAACCAACTGGTTATATTTAGGATATAATACCCAATGCCAAGAGTATTGCACCATGGGGAAATTACACCATTCTTTTGTTATCAAAAATGAAATCAAAATGTCAATTGATATTGGTATCAATGTTGAACAGTTGGAGCTGACCATCATAACATGGGTCCTGAAGTCATGAATTGATTTTTTAGAAAAAAATTGAAAAGGGTGTGGAGTGTTGTAAATGCGAGCATGCGAAGAGTGAAGGGGTTAGTACTTAGGTAATTGGAATTCTTTTTGTTGAATTTAGAAATAGATTTGTCGCAGGAATTTTTCAGAGAGAACTATTCATATGAGAAGAGAATTGTCATTATTATTAGAAACAACATCTACTGCGAATAAGTAACTGATGTAGTATTTCGCTTTCATTCTTGAAGTGGCTAATACCGGGAACCTCCTCTCCTTTCTTGCCATCGCTCACCTCTGCTTCCGTGCTGCTGAGTATCAGATCCAGGTTGGTGTCTCCCACCTCGAGACGAAGGTGAAGAACTTCGACGATCACCACTATAAGACGGATTGCCACGAGAGCCAGACTGCTGACTTGATGCATACGTACGAGCACGTTTCTGAAATTCATCACCACGGTCACCCATTTGATCGGGAGATCGGCTCCTCTTTCTCCTACTGCTCTCAGATGCCCCACCACCCCTGTCCCTCTCCCATGCATGATCATGACCTGTCCTCCCACGACCATGATCGTGCCCATCCCTCCTCTGAGGAAAGGATGTATTCAACTCTCTTGCTTCACCACCATTGGCAGGCGTGAATGTTGGTGCACTTGGATTGAGGTTTGCATTCTGTCTCATTTATATAAAAGAAAGTTTGGTGTCAGGTGAAGACACAGAGTAAAAACATGAACGAAAAAGGAAAATGTCAGAACCAGTCAATCAGCAGTATCTACTTACCCGATGATGCATCCTTGGATCAGCACCCCATGGCATATTTCGCCTCCTGTCGTCCCTTCCGTCCCGTCTCCAACCACCACTGTCCCCAATTTCTCTCGAAATCAACTCACTATCCTTCTTCATCTCCTCATGTTGTTGCTCCAACTTCTTTCGCCGTTCCTCCAACTTCTTTTTCTCTCGTTCCTGGCGTGCCTTTGTTGCTGCACGATTTTCCTCCTTCCACATTCCTTCATCCCGAGCTTTCATGAGTTGAGAGCAGTAGCCTTGTGCCGTTGCACGAATATCCGGTCTTGGGTTTTCGTCACTCATGAGAGGTCCTAGATTTTTCAATATTCTTTCACCAAGTCGAGGCTGGGTGGGGAATACCATTACTATGCGGCTGAGGAGGATGAGAGCAGAGCGGGTGTACATGTATTCGGATGAATTGAGGCAACCGAGAGCAGCGAATCCAATTTTCTGGTGCCATTGTGAGTAAATTGACTTGTAGTCCTCGAGGGTGATGCCATTGGTAACTGCTTGGTCATTGATATTGCAGGCCTGTGCAAATTCCTTGGACAAACGAGATCCAGGCTGTTGAAGTGCATTTCAAAGGAACACAAATTTAGTTGAGAAAGCACTAAGCAAGAAAAAATGTCCATGTAACTGGAGAACCTACTGTGTTTTCTAGTTCCGCTGCAAAAGCACCATCATCATACCTCCAACAGTTCACCGACTTCCAAATCTCATTCAAAAACACTGCGAGATTTCCAGCTTCGTCTTCAGTAACACAGTACAAACTACCCGTGGCTGCATTTACAATGTTGTCAATCAATTCAATGGTGGGAAACCCTGGCACCTTCATCTTGTGCAAGAGCTTGACGATCTGAGCACAATACAGAGAATCTTCTGGGCTCAAGAAGCACCGGGGATAAATGCAGAATGTCATGAAGGATGAGGCAAACAAACCATCTACACTGGTGTTTCCTTCCACCGTCAATACCAACGATTCCTTAATCGATTCCAACTTGGAATTTACCAACTTACAACGATCCTTCTGACGTTGAAAATCCCTACTTAGATCTCTCACATTATTTTTCAACCGATCCAACTCCACAGCATGCGTTTTAGTAAATGCCGTCGCCTGTTGAATCTGATCATGACTGCCCCCTGCAGCAGCTGCCGCGGCTGCCAAAGCCGAAATGGTCCCTCTGGCTTCTTCTCCTCCTCGTTGGAGCTGGGATAGTCGATCACATTCCTTTTTCAGTCGATTGATTTCGACATTGTACCGTTCTTCTGGACAACAAATATCGTAGATGGAGAGGGAATAAAACCATTCGAATAACGAAGGCGTAATGTGCTTCCAAGCTGCTTTGGGCAAGAGCTTTTGATAGGAACTCATCATTTCGGGAGACGATGCCACAAATGATTTGAGGTAAGCAGGAGGTGTTGACGCTTCATCTGATTTCTTCAATTTGGCATCATCCTTAAAAAACATGGATTTCCTTACAAGCGGTCGACAGAGCATCCAAGCCATGGCGGTATCCAAACCAAACTTTTCATGGAGGTCGCCAAGAGGTGGGAGGGAGGCTGCGAATCGTTCTTTCGTACCGGGACCAGATTGTTGATCGTCAGAGGAGTCGGAAAGATATTCTAGGAGGAGGCAGAGGACTGCTTCGCAATCGTCATACATGCTGCCAATAACCTGTGAAGGGAGGGAGGACAATCATACGTCACGTTAGATCGTGCTGCACTACAAAGTAGAAACGAAAAACCACCCATGTAGAGCCATCATAATGCAAATTTTACATCCAGTAAACCAGACTAACCTTAATATGCTCCTTCTTATTATCCTTCTTCTCAAACAAAATCTTCTCCCTCATCTTCCCCAACAAAATCAAAATAATCACCCCCAAATCTCCCCCCTGCAACACTCCCCTCAACTTCCTCGATGCCTTTCGATTCACATTGTCCACCACACCAAATGAGGAAGTTTCTCGCTTTAACAACCGACTTCCACATCGGCCATCCAATTGCTGTTCTGAGAGTGAGGCGGTGGAATCATAATCGACGAATCCATATCCACCGACGGTCTTAATGAGGGAGCGTAAGACACCGAGTTCGGAGGTTTGAAGGGTTTGGAAACGGTGGGTGAGGTAGATGAGTATGCCACGGAGTTCGACGGATGGGAACTTCTTGTAGAATGCTCCGGTGAAGGTTTCGAGGGAGGTGAGCCACTGGGTTGTGTTGAGACTGGTATGGATGTGCGTGTAAGCATGTGTGGACGTGTTGGGGTTGGAGAGATGGTTAGTTTCGACAATAAACATAACTTGTAAAGAATGAATTCTAGATCAGTTCACACATTATGCAAGTCAGATAGAATCACGTCACTCACCCATCCACTGCAAATGAGTAGAAGTAAAAACAAAATAAAATATGAGTGAAAATTGAAGTCAAAGGTTCAAAGGATTGAATAAAACCAAATCAGACAAATCATAATCAATCAATCCCTTCAACCATTAAAACAACTCACTCTTGGTCCGACTCCTTCCTCCACCTCCACCACTTCTCACACTCTCAAACTCACCCCCACCTCCCAAACTCACCAACAAACAATACCCCAAAACATCCAACCCCAACTCAGTCACAAATCCAAACGTATCCACCATCATCAAAATCAAATTATCATAACTTTCAATCTGGTTCAAAACAAAGGTAAACACCACCAAGGGATTGTTGTGAGAGACTTGAGCCAAGGAAGGTCCCATTTGAGGAATGTTTTCTTTGGAAATGCGTTTGAGGATGTATTTGGTGGAAATGGAGGTTTGGATTTCGGATTCGATTATTGGGAGGGGTTTGGGGAGTTGGGGTGATGATGAGGACTTTTTAATGGTCATGGGTGAGAGGGTGCGGAGGGTGCCTTTTTCGAGGGAGGGGTATCGCCATGCGGAGTAGAGGCGGTAGCGGATGGTGTAGGGCAAATGGCGGAGTGTGGAGTACAATTCTCTGGGGAATTGGGGGTCTGATGGAAAGAGGGATAAAGAAGGGACGAGAAAGGTGGAGAGGACTGAGAGAGTTTGCTCGTCAATATTGTTGGGATTAATTTCTTCGGGTTGTGTTGGATCCACTGTAGATGAAGCTGGTGATGAACCATTATTCGGCAAGAATTGACACAACTTGACCCTGTAAAGGCGACACAACTTGGTATACAAGCCAGGATGCGATTTGATCTTTCCACATCCCACGAGTGCTGCCAGTGGACCTTGGAGGCAATACGACATTTCTGAAAGAGTAGTTTGTTTGGGCAAGGTGTAGTTCTTCTTGATGGATGTAGGCAACAGTGGCAATGGTGAGGATGGTGGCATTAGTGAGGATGACTTTCTTCCAGTCTTGCCTTTGGAACCATTGGAAGTACACAAGGAAGTGTACATGTCATCAATCATGTAAGTAACCCACGCACACACATCGGAAGCTACTGCGTCAGACAGTGAGCATGCGGCTAGAGCCGCTGCTTCCATATCTGAAATCATCTTTGCCACTACATCCTCGCCATTGTCACCATCGACATTCCCAACGTCCACACTGCCCAATCCCTTACCAAACTCAGGAATCGCCGCATGAGCCAAAAACCCTACCACCTCCTCCCAATCACCCACCAATGCCAGTAGAGTTCGGAATATACCAATGATGGGATCATTGAGAAATACATTGGATCCTTCACCGGTGGCATCTCCATCTTTGGACCCATCTTTGCCGTCCTTGGAACTATCCTTCGATCCATCTTTGCCATCTTTGCCGTCTGCCTTGGAGGCATTGAGCGACACCACTCCCAATTTCTTCAATCGTTGAATTGTTTCAATGACGTGGGTTCGATACAGTTCCATCAGGGGTGTGGCAATGTTGGGAGTGGTAGTGGCTGCAGTGGTAGTACCAGCTGCTGGGGCAGCTCCAGACCCAGCAGTCCCAGCAGTAGATGTAGTTCCAGCCGCTCCAACAGCTCCAGCAGCTCCAACAGTTGCAGCACTGCAAGAAATCAAATGGGGAAGCAAGGCATGCACATCCAACATTCTATGTGCGCACAAAAAGGCAGTGGAGAGGTACAATGACCTCGGATACACGCGGGTTGCCGATGAGGAGGAAGTGTGGTTATTCGAGTTGGCACTGGCAGTTGATGAGGCATCATCCTTGTTCCCTGCACCGGATGTACCACTTGCACCTGGAGTCGAGGCAGCGGAAGTAGTACCAGTACCCGATGCACCACCAGCACCACCCGCAGCACCCGCAGCATTGGCACGACCTTGACTCGCCACAGCACGAGCATGATACGCTCGGAATTTAAATCCGAGCAAATGCGCAATGGCCCGTCCGCTCGAATCACTTCCCTCGCTTCCCTCACTTCCATCGCTTCCTCCCTCAGCATTGGATTTGGTATTGCTTCCATCCAGTTCTTGAATGATGGCCAACAGTGAATGAATGGCCTTTGCTGTGGTATCACTTGGATTGCCATTCATGGCCATTCGTAGTTGATTCAATCCAAAACCCTCATTGGTGCCCATACCCGCCTTGGCCAATTCTGCAAACGAGCTCCCACCCGATTTGGAAGACGCACTCGCGACAGATCGAGTGACAAGATCCTGCAACTCCCATTCCAACGCATCCAATGCCAAATCCAAGACTCGATTGGGGTCCAGATCGAAGGCTCCAATGAGTTCGCGGACGTACTTTTTTGGCTCGTGGAAGGTTGGCAATGTTGGCAATGTCGGTAGTGACGTTTGCGATTCAGAATTGTCCCTTTTTTCGCCACTGTCGGTGTCGGTGTGTTTATCCTCGTCTTTGTCGTTTGCAACATCGTCCCCACACTCCCCATCATACTCCTCATCCTCCTCCACCACACACCCACCAATCAAAAACGTCAACAACTTGGCAAACCCCTCACTCTCCTCCGCCAACAAATTGAATTTGTGCTGGCGATAATACATGTCGGTGTTTAACTTTTTGATCTTTTTTTGAATGTGGGTTATGGGGGTGTCGGGTTCATTGGCCTTGTTTGGTTTATTTGGTTTTTTTAGGAGGCGTTTGCCGGGGGAGGACGGGGCAGTGGATGCAGTAGATGCCGTGGGTGGTGCCAGTGGAGCCTTTTTGATGGGTCGTTGAATGATGGGGTGGGAAGGAGGTTGGGGCAATAAGTTGGCAGATTCGAGGAGGGAGAGTTCGAGGGAGGCTTGGAGGGAGGCTATGGGGAGGAGTGGCTCCAGGGTGGGTTGGAATGGTTGTGATGGGGTGGTTTCCGCCTTGGTATCGTTGGGGTGCTCGGATTTATCCGCTTCATCAGTGTTATCCGCTTTATCTGCTTTGTCGGTTTTGTCAGTTTTGTCTGTGGCGGGCGTGTCGACCTGCATAGCATCCTTCGTATCCGTAGCGTCAGTTGGTTTCAAAGTACTGGTGTCCAAACTCCTCCAATCCGTGGGAGTAGTCAAATGCCTCAAAATAATGAGTAGGCATTCATGAGGGACCTTTTTGATGGACGCCCAGTCCATGGACCTCCCAGATGCTTCAGTTGTAGTAGCAGTGGCATTTCCAGGGGTGGAATCCTCCCCCGACTCCAAGAGACAGCCTACCAACCACAATGCTTCGATTACCGCGCATACTACAGGGTCTTCTCTCAGCTGCCTTTGTTGCTGTTTCAACCTCTCCTCATTGAATGCTTGGCTCTTCGTATTCTTCGTATCGTTCTCATCTTGCTGTGATGATTTATTTTCGGAGTCCACCTCCATGGAAGTAGTGCCGTTATTGTCACCGCCATCACCGCCATCTAGCCGTGGTCTTTGTTGACTTTGATATTGTTGATTCTGCTGGTTCCACCTCCCCAAATACCAAGTCAACGCCTGTGCCAATCTCTCCCCTGCTTCTTCCGCCCGAGATTTCAATTCGCTCCCTTCACTCTTGGCCGGTGCTCCATTGACCCCATCGCCCCCAGCAGCTGTTGTGGTTTCTGCTGCTGTGCCTTTTGCCTCGTCACCCTTTGTTACATCTTCCACTTTCGAGTTAGATCCCTGGTCCTCCCCCGTGGCACCTGCACCGTCCGATCTGTCCGATCCCCCAATAAGACCCTCGTGCAAATGAAGACGGTCGTAATCGGTCCCATAGCAAAGGCACTTTTGGATGATCTTTCTCCATTCTGCGAGGGGAGGGGTGGAGGAAATTGCAGACGAAAGGCAGGGTTGGAGTGCAGTGGTGCATTGATCCAGGGTTGGAAGGGGTGGTGGTTGTGTTTCCGANGCTAGTAGAAGTAACTCATTATTTTAGCCATGTACTGATACAGAACAGGCTCACCGTGAGCTACTTCTTCTAGCACTTCAGCAGGTGGTGGGTTTGATTGATGGATGGCAAGTGTGACGCCCTGGTAGAAGTGTGATACTAAGTAGTATGGATAGGTGGGGGGTGACAGATTGATGGGCAGAATTTTATGGTGGTTGACTTGTTGTGCTTGAAAAACCTGAATGGTAGGTACTGGCTTCCCTGTGAATGAGTGCATGTGTGTTGAGGGAAAATGCATAATTCACAGTTTTTTTTTAAAAAGTGTGAATTATGCATTTTTAAAAATTGCAAAATGCATAAGTCACTGATGCATAATTTGCAAGAGTTGGAACAATTAAACTTTGGACGCAGACAATTTGTAGTAGAGGCATACTTGGTTTTAATAACAGGTGGCAAACAAACTTCCTTGTCATTCTTGTCTCTGATAATGAAAGGTTTCATCAACTCTTGCAACCAAGTAAAGTTGATGTAGCAAAATCCTCAGTGCCACTTCCACAACTCCTTCTGAGTAGCAGTCAAGTTTTGATTTGTTTCATCACCAACACAGGACATGCAGAAGGTGTTGCAGCCAGAGTGGGATAATCACAAGGAAGGGAAATGAGTAAAGAGCTTGTTTGTGATTTGTGCTGTTTTCAGTTTGGGGCTGTGTTTTTTTTATGCTCCTCACTAGAACAATGAGCATCAAATACCATGGACAGATTGACTTCCTTGTGAATAGGCACATCAACAAATTCACCATTGGGTATATTGAGGGTGAACACACTTCCATCAAGAAAACCTCATCCTCCATAAAGCTGGAATTGAGATTGAGGACTAATCAGGCAAACACCAGCAGTATCCATGGGGTAGGCCAGTGAAGGTATGAAGAAAGTTTGAGCTCACCTGGCCTTGTACTTCCACATGACAGCTCCAGCTCTAACACCTTTAACGAAGATTGTTTGTTTAGTATCCTTCACAGGAAAATGGAATTCTTGGTAGTTGATGAAGTCACCCCTGAAAATCAAAAGAAGCTCCAGTATCAATCACAACATCAGGAGTTCCAAAGTAGGTAGCACATTTGACATGTTAACTGACTTCATAGAAAACATCTGCTTGTGCACTATCAGTACCGACAAGATCATTTGCAGATTGGATTCCACCTTACATCAACATCTGGTGTAAGGATAGAGGATCAATTGAGATCATCACAACATTCAAGATGCAATGTGACAACTTGTTCAATTTGAAGATAGGCTCAGAAGGTTTGGCTAGAAAGGAGAAAGGAGTTGTAAAGATCACATGCTTGACATTCAGCCACACAGAGCTTGTATAGAAGATCTTTGTTTCATTTGTGCCAGGTCTTTCTATAGTTTTCATCTAAATGGGGAGGTTGATTGCCTCTCCTACAAAAATGTTGACAAACAACAAGATGATATGGTAGGGCATACTGTCAGAATTGGTATTTGTGCTTGAATTTCTTCCCTCTACACCTAACTTTTCATTTATTTCAATATGAATTTTAGTTGGCTCTACTGGATGGTGTAATTTAGGAAAGGATACTCTCCTGTCTTTCATGGGGATCAACTAAATGTACTTTGAAATTTCTGTTTTATCATCACTTCTTCCATTGACACCTAGTAGTTTGATGTCTGCATTTGAAGGACAGAGGACAGGAAGAAGCTCAGCAAATTGCAGACAACAACATAGACACAGAAAATAAAATCAATATCAATATAACAGAAGAAAATGGAATTAAGAGGGTAAAGAATACCAGAACAACATCCATTGAATTGATCTAACACCTTAGTTTGACATCAGGTCAAAGTCAGCAAAGAGGTTTTGATGGTCCCAGTCCCAGCCACAGTAGATGTTGTAGAATCAGTTGAGTCATGCTCAAGAGAGTCAAGCTTCTCCTCAAACTTGGAGAACTGGTTTGCATTATGAGCAGCAACAGCAGATGGTTGACTCCCTCCACTATATTTGGATCAGTGTTGTCATTTCCAGAGCTGGTATTTGAATTACATCCTTTCTTACAATGAACATTGAAAGGATGGTTAGCAAGCATCTTCTCAGGGCATACAGATTTATTGTTTTCCCAATCATCATGGAACTTAATGGGTGACATATTCCAGCCACAGACCTTGAAAGCACAATATAAACCTTTCCCTTATCTTTCTTCACAGTGTTCCCAGTTACTGGTGGTCCAAAATTCTTGCGGTCATATCCATTCTTGGTGGTTCCATGACTAGAAGAGCTGTTGCAACCACCACCATTATTATTATTGGATCTTTCTTTCTTCTTGAAGAAAGCATACTTATCAACCTTGATGTTTTGTTTGTCCTTTGGCTCAGGACAGTTGTAAAGTGAATGGCTGTCTCCATAATTCCAACAGGCATTGAATGTAGCTGATTTCCTTCTGACATGCCAGTCACCCACCAAACAATAACCAACCAATAGGTATATCAACTGCGTTGGATTGAACTTTATTGGCCTTGCCAAGAGCAGTTCCTTTTAAGGCTTTTAGTTGCAAAGTATTTTGACTGAGCAATGTATTTAGCATCTTGTGCATATCCAAGAACTTCTCATTCAAACTTCCCCAAACCATCAAGAAACAACTTCAATACATCACTTGGTATCTCACCAACATGGAGTTTCATTTTGCATGACCAATACTGTCAATACAAAGGAAATAAAGCACTACCAACATGAAGAAGGATAATTGGGCTTAAAAGGAATAAGAAAAGCATGTGGTTTAGGCATCACATCTTGCATCACCCTTTGGAGATGTTGAGGAGGATTTTTCTTTGAACAGTCTTATTTGTGGAGCTTTGCCAATCAAACCAACTGAACCATTTGGAGCACTTTGAGTTTGTTTGTGCCTTTGCCCCTGCTATGGATGCTTTGCCTGCAATTGTGAAGTCAATAGTATCAGCAGCAGCTGTTTTGATTAGGAACCAAGGCATCTTTAAGGATTGTTGATCATTTCAAGTAATGAAGAGGTGGTGGCATTAATTAAATAGGATTATGATGAAGGACAAATAATATTGAGAGTAATTTGTGAAGGAACATACCTTGATTGCCATTGAAATTGTTGATATCAGATCCAACCAAAAGTAAAAGCTCCCAGTTTGCATTGCTTTGAAATGTTCTCCCAACCAAGAAAGAGCAGACTTTCTTATTTTCCAGCAAGCTGATGTTCATAATGCCTTGACAGTTGCAAGGTCTGGCTTTTGGAGGTATTTTTCCTTGCACCATGAAAGAAGTGCAATTTCAACAAAGAAGAACAGAAATGCAATTGTGGATAAAACAAGGAATGCTCTGTCTTTGCTCAATTCAAATGCAAGTATTCAAACATTGTCTCTGTAAAGAGCACATGTTGTGGTGAGTGACATGATGGTTGTCGTGACATTGGAGTTGATTACTCTATTGGTACAAATTTTTTGTTGACAAAAGTGGATTGGCTTGCTTGGTCAGCATCTTCATGGAGAGCCTTCTTGGGTTTTCCTTCCTGTGGGGTTACAGCGTTTTCTTGGTCTTTGGACAAGCTCATGGTAGATTAAATTGAAGTGATGGCTGGGAGGTCAAACTGATTCTATTGGGGACCAATAATTGATGAAATTGACATCATGAAAAGGGTTCAGTTGAACACAATGGTGAGACAAATTGAGTTGGAACCAGTGATCAATGATAAATAGGATAAGGATAAATAGAGTTGGTGGGTGGATGGGTGTAGAAAATAGAAAATGGTTGTTTGACATTACAACATCTTTCTCATTATGTTAACATTTGCTTTGTTTACTTTTGCCCTCCGTTCCAAGATATTTGCCCAAAGAAATAAATGGAGAGGAATATTACTCAATAATGGATACTTTATGCACATCAAGAATTATTTTTGTTTTCACCATTACTCTCTTTCCTCAACAAGTAATCCCAAAACTCTCTCACCAAACCGCTGAACTCTCTGCTATCCAAATAAACAGCCTCCACATTCTTACCAACTCCCCTATTCCAGAAATAACTATCCTCAGGTTCATAAAACCTATACTGCAATCCCAAATACCTTGCCAGATTGAAAAAGTCCCCCCTAACATACCACGGTTTATTCCAAGTCTTTTGCAAAGTGATTTCTATCACGCCAGCATGTGGGGGAAGCCATAACATATTCATGAGCCCCGCACCGTGGACAGCAATGAGGAGTTTGGCTTTTGAGAGGAGGCGGATTTGGGTGGTGAGTGGGAGATTTTCTAGGTAGACTACTTTGAGTTTTGGAATGGGTTTGTTCATATCTTCGTTGATGTTGCCGGTGTCATTGGTGTGGTGTTGTTTGAGTATGGAAGTCAAAACGGTCTCAAATTTAAAGGTTTGGGAATCTACCACTTTGCGAGAACGCTCTCGCTCTCGTTGAACAAAAACTGCGTAGTTGTCGTCGATTTCATTGAACATATCCTTATCAGCATCATCTTCTTGATCATTTCCATCAGTCAAGCCATTTTGTTTATTGTTTTCACCGTCAAATTGATTATTGTAATTTCTTTTTGATCGCGTGTCAAACTTGTCATAATGATTCAACACGGCACGTCTCAACATCTTATACTCTGGGATGGGTTTTTGATTTACGTCAAAAGAAAGAAAGTTGGACGTCATTTGTATTTTATTCAACCATTGTTTTTGTAGCATCAGATAATGACGAGATAGGGATTTTGCCGTTTGATTTGAATGGTCAAAATGATTGGATTGGTGTATTTCTTGGTCTGATGCTGTCAGCAATTGCACGGGATGTGTTTGAGATTGCTGCAAAGTTTTTTTGTCATGTTTGCTCTGAGCAAAATGATGATCTTCTGATGAAGAAGAACTGCTGGCAAGAGGAGAGCCAACCACAACTCTTGCTAGTTGAGCACACCACGTATTCTCATCTGTCCCCTCCGGAAAAATCAAATCATATTCATACTTTGTATCCTCTCTGTTATATTTGTCCAAGGCAGCAACAAGACACAAATCCCCACAAGCATTTCATTCATACAATGCCATGGGTTCAAATGATTTACAAAGTCATTAGAAATGTCAATAATGTTGAGCATATCATGCTGTGGAGGGGACTTGAATGAGCAGTATTGAGACCATGGAAAAGCTGGTAAAGACAAAAATGGATTGACCAAAAAGGGTACGTATTTTCTGTGATTTTGAAGGGCGTTCAATTGGTCAGGATTTCAGGGTGGAAGGTAGGTGGAAAGGTTTTTTTGGAGTTCCAACAATGAAGTTGAATTATTTTTGATTAATTTTTTGGTGTTGTTATTGTTGTTGGTTATTGTATTTTGAATCAAATTTTGGTGATGATAGTTTTCTGTCTCATCGCAAAACTCATTATTCTGAGAAATTATATTTCGTAGATCCCAATCTTGCAGCAGCAGAGTATCATTATACAATGAGGGGAATTTGCCATAACAGACCAAGGCCGAATATGCCAGACAAAGGAATTCATGATATTTGTAGAGCAATACCACTGATGAAGTGAGGGCAAAGATCCATGTTATTTTCCCTACTGATGAGTTAGATGTGGTATTTTTTGTGGTTGTAAATGTACCATTGGTTAACTTTGTCCTCAATCGCACAATGAAGTCCAGATAATGATGGAATGACCCATTCCTTTTGATCACTTTGCCCTTGTATTGCAAGACTGCTTCATCCGCAACATCTTTGTTGCTGTAGAGGCCGTGGGCTTTACTCCGAGGGGCGACATCATTGTTGGTGCACCCGAAAAAATAATTGGTGCATGTCGCAATGATGCCACGATTGTTTCAAGGTCTGCCGACAACAACAAATTGGTCTCACTTGCGTTGTTGTTTCTGTTGCTGTGTTTGTGGCAGTGATTTGCAATGGTAGCCACTTCGTATCTGCAAGGCAGGGAACATGGTTTACAAGAAGTAGAGTACAACCATACTATGGCAGATGTTACCATTATCAATTCAGTCCTTGACTTTATCACTTGCCACGGGTATGGCTCTGGGCTCTGGCAGATAATGTGGGTCTTCAGTCTTCAACCATTTCACGCGGCAATTCATGCCATGTCGGTTTTACGGGTTTCATGCCAATTGTTAGTGCTGGGAGGTGTGTAGTTGATGGAGACAAGATAGGATTTGTTTGTGTTGGATGCCATGGCGATGTTGTATGTATTGGTGGTGGGTGCTGGTGGGCCAGCTTTTTGGGTTAAACTGGTCTAGGCCAAATGATAGTACGTAGTGCCTAATTTACTAAGACGATATGATATGATATGGTGGGTGGCTGTGGTTGGATGTTCTGTCAAAAAAGATCTTGTATCGAGCTCAAAAAACTCAAAGTCATGGGTTGGGGGTTGGTGGCTGCGATCCTCTAGAGTATCTACGGTGAGGTAGGGCCTTTGGCAACGTATGTAAAATTGGTATATGATGCGTCAGCTAAAAATAAAAACACCAAAATATTTTTAGATTTAACTGCAGTAATAGGTTTTTGGACAGTTCCACGGTGTAGCTAGCAAAATTCTAAAACACCAAAAAAATCTCAGATTAACTTGAGTTAGAATTTCACAGACATCTCTAGCTGGTTTGTGGATAAAAAAATGTTGAAATATCCAAAAATATTGCCAAATTGGGGCCAAATTTACTTGGTGTGACATCAAGAGGTGTCAAAAAATTTTAATGTTAAAGACATTGGTGTATTCTATGCAAAAACTATGGGAGTGCCACCGCCAAAATTGTTTTGGTTTTAACAGAGGTTAGACTTTTTTGGACAGCAAAATGACATGGATCCTCACTGAAGGCAGCAATTGCATTGCTGTGAGGCATGATGCATGGCAATAGAGTATCACTAATAATACCAACTATCTATTTTTATTAGGCTACACTACTAATTCTAATAACATAAGGTCAAAACAGGCAATTAAAAAGCTCTGGGGGAGGCATGCCATTGAGGTGATGTATTGGTAGTGGTGTGAAATTGGCTTTGATGGGTAGATCTGCATCCATTGTTATGTTGTTGAGTTATTATTTTTATGCGCAAAAAACTTATTATGCTTAGGTTAAATCAGTTGCCAAAAATAAAAATAATTTAACCTGTGTCCATCAGCAGGCAACTTAGAGCCATGGTCTTGCCATATTATAGGAGTTCCGCTAACATTCAAAAATTGGAATAAGGGCTGAAAATGGACACATCATGGGTGGTAGGAGCATATTTTACCTTATGAAGCCAGTTATACTGGACTTCTGAAGTATTTCCACCAGTGGCAGCACCATACAACATTAAGAATGGTAAAAGTTTTTGTGATTCTCATGACTGGACTAAGACATTCTAGCATTCACATTTTTTCCATTCCCAGCCAAAAAAAATCCAAACCTGGATTGA